>JAVTVY010025090.1:0-105464 GCA_036873755.1 Hanleya hanleyi | reverse complement strand
CATACCCTATCACCTCACGAACCTTTACTATAAAAGGAACCAGCCCCAAGGTGTATTCCATGCCACGGTGAAAAATATTCTGATCGACTGTATAGATTTTTAAGATTGTAAGAGGTTGTTTTTATCAAGCAGCAAGTTTAGAAGATCTTTTCATTCGGGTAAAACAAAAGACTGTATTACAGGTTATTTGAGAGAAATGGGTTTGTTGCATAAGTTTTCATGTATGTACATGTTTGTGTTGATTACTTCTTGATTGCTGGGTTGTTGACTTGTCTTTGTTGAAATACTTAGAATTTTCTTTGATTGTCGCTATATAGCTGAAATACTGCTGAACGCGACGTTAAACCTTAATTTGCTCTCTCTCATTCTCTCACTCTCTCGCTCTCATTCGCAACTTCTCGATGATCCCCGGTGGCTGTAATCGGGTTTTCCGCTCGGCAGTACCGAATGGTAATCGGCTAATGGCATAATCTCCTTAAACAGGATATATATTATCTGTTCAATGAACGTCCAGCCATCGTCGTACCGATGTAGTTGAAGTAATCTTTTAGAAAGGAAATATTTTGAACTCATTGTTGTCGCATGCGTGGATATGCTTGCATACAAAAATATTTCTCAAAGAGGCAGTCAGTATTTGTTGTTTATGCACTCGGACGCGAACGCGAACCACAACTCTTGTTTTTCTTTACTGTGAAGACACTACTTGAATGAAAACGATGAGCTTTCAATTAGGTATTCAGATGTACCGCATCGAGAATCTGTGCATTTTTTCACTTTAGGAATGCTGGGATTTTCTACATATGTGGCACGGTTTATGACCTTTTTCAGATTAGGAGCCTGCCACTGGCTTTTAATGCGCGTCACATCTTTTAGAACACTTTGCATTTTAGGACTCTCGTGCAGTATATTCATATATTACAAGCGTCTAGTCCGTCATTCATAATTCAGCCGTCGTCCATTAGAGAATATCCGCGTCCATAATCCAAAGACCTATTCCATATTTCATATAACAGTATTAGCACCAAATTCAAAAAGACAATCATAGTATACATAAACATAGGCTTGTTTCCTGCAAGAGAGAAGCGGTCAACAGTTTTCAATGATGCCGGCAAGACATCATGATGTTCCAAAAATATCAAATCCGTATCGCTGATCAGTATTCTTAATCCATAAAATTCGTTGTGAAGTCGTCATCTAAAGAATGATGTATCTCAGTCACGCTTTGATTGTGACTGTTCATATGAGTACCATGAGGATCTTGAAGTACATGGGTTCAAACGGCCCCGTTATGTGTTCATAGGTTCATATCCGCGTTATGTGGATTACATGTGGGTACGAACGCCAAGCTTTTGTTCGTTGATTTCGGTTTGGAGGTTCTTTTATCGGCAGTTTATCTGACTATATCAGTCTTTGAATGTTGTTAGCTTCTTCATTATAAAAAGCTTCGGTTAGCTGAGGAAATGGCCAAGGCAGCACTAGATAACGGGGTTGTTCCTGTTGGAATCCCATATAGCAATTTCAGTCCCTTTATCTGTGCTTACGTGAGAAAGCTATTTCAATCTTTATGGGATGCTACCAAAAAATTTCCAAAAAACTGTAGGCTATACTCATCTGAGCAGCCGAAAACGGGCGAATTATAATCGACCATACACGATTAACTCAAGATTATTTACTAAAAAAAAAGACCCAGTCCCAAGGTGTATTCCATGCCGTGAAGATATCACAGTGAAACATATTCTGATCGATCGTATAGATTTTACGATTGTAAGAGATTCTTTTCATCGAGCAGCTATTTTGGAAGATTTTTTAGTCCGGTAAAAGAAGATTCTCTTTAATTTGATCAAGTTTGGTGGTTTATGAACCAGTTGTCAAAAAACAGTGATGTGGGGAGTCTGCTTCCCAGCCCCGCCAGAGTCACAAATCGTGCCCGTTACACATCACTTCTGGAAGTTTAAACCTATTCATCTCTAACTTTTGAAAATACAGCACAGAAAGACAAAACCGAGAAACTGTTTATGGGGAACACATTGCGGAGATATTACTTTTACGAGGAAAGCAAGAGAAAGCGATCTATCGGTTAGATCAAATTTTCTAGGTATTAAAACATAATAGAGAAAATTTTAAAAAGGAAAAAGGCACTCGTCTTTTCTAAAATAGTATCGCCATAAAGGAACCATCATTTTCGCGCACCGAAAAAGTGCGGATATTGGCGTGCCAAAGATTCACTTCCCGGAACGATTAATTCTGTAGTGGTGCGATCAACCAACAATTGCTATATGCCCGTTTGCAGTACCGGTTACGTCCAACAGGATGGTATTATAGATATCAGTTAGTTCAAAGTGAAGAAGAATTATCATGCAGTCAAATACGGGCGACCTTCCTAATTATGAGCTTTGTGCGAAACCGTGGCTAGTGTGAAGTACATGTACATCCTAAGCCATGGTCCAAGGAAAGTAACTTTGTGTGCATATTGAAAATCGATAAAATGACGAGTTTCATCCCCTTTGAAAAAATACTTTTTGCACAGGAAGGAAGCTCTGGTAATTCATCACGTGTTAAAGTATCCAATCAACAGTTTGTCCTCCACAAATACAGTAAAATAACGAAAAAGGCCCATAAGCCAAAAGTTTCCCACAGTCTCGGTCAATGGACGCCCCAAATTCCCATAAACCATGGATAAAAAGCCCTCTCTCTTTCTCTCAGATGTCGATATTTTAAACTAAAGAAATCATTCAATTATATATTCGCCAAAGATAAATGCAAAGTATCCTTTCAATTGAGGTCATCAAACTTGGTGACATGAATATAAAAAGCGATACGTTGAACGTCGAATTTTTCCGTTGTCGGGACAGCCTGAGAATTTCGTGACCGTGAGAATTAAAAAGACCATGGTGAGATCGACGGTATCCTTGGGAGTCTGAGATGGCGACAGGGATTAGGGGGCATACGGTTTATCCTACACCAGATTTGGTCTCAATGTGAACAATAATGGTGCAACAGAAAATCGATTTCAATGGTGGACTTGGGTGAGCGGTTTTGACCGATTGTTGACTAACAGTGCAAGGCGATCAGATTGTTCTATTAGTATCATAATTTTGTCATCTCGGAGGTCTCAGGAAAGTGTCTAAATGAATTGAACAAAAGTTATCCTTTCCAAAAGCTCTGTAAGATGGATATTTACGCTGATATATTATATTCCTCACAGTCAAGGAGCTTCTCCACCACGTTTGAAACACCGGATTTAAACTATTTTCCGTTAGTTATAGTATATGCTAATCAAGAGAGGATTACTTTACGTATTTGCAAGAAAACTATTGCATAACACTATAGCAGAAAGCTTCAACGTTGGCTACATGCAGTGTTCGGCATAGCGTTCAACTTTAATACTCTCCGATCAGTCCGGGCCAACTCCTAAATGAGTAACCTATCGCCCATTCTGGCAATTTGTTTCCAAATCAGGAAACATATTTCCTGAACAGGAAAATTTAAGTTTTGATTCATAAATTGCTAAAAACACAAACAGTTTACCCAGTTGTGACCTAAATAGGCAGGTTTAGTGCTATTACATGATAGATAATAAAAAAATGTTCTTTGTGATTGTAATTGAGCAAATAATATGAGAATAAAATTTTGATCCAAATTTTCTCGGTTCCTGCACTGCTCTGCACAATGACCATCCACACAAAGATACCTTACTACGACCTTGTTATGGCACGATAAGTGTCTTGCTCGTTAGCCTTCGTTAGTCGGAGATATTTCAGTTTTAATACAATGGTTTCCTAAAATGGAAACCTTGGTTCGCCCAGATGCAAATGTTTCCTGAATTGGAAACTTTCCAAAAGTTTCCTAAATCAGTAACATTGGTTATGTTTCCAAAACAGGAAACATTTGTTATGTTTCCAAAACTGGAAACATTTGTAATATTTCCTGAACAGGAAACATACATGTACACAGTAGAGAAACATTTCTCAAACAGAAACCATTACAAACATATTTTCTGAAAAAATAATATTCAGGAAAAACTCTGATGTTTCCTATAATCTGCATCTGTTTACATAAATTGCAACTTTTCCCAAACCATTACAAATACGTTTTCTGAAACATATTATTAAGGAAAGTCAGTTTTGCTGTTGTCTAGACAACTAAACATTTGTTTCACATACAATGTACATTTATATTGCCCGCAAGGTTTCCTAAAATGGACACCTTGGTTTGCCCTAATGTGAATATTTTCTGAATTGGAGACAATCAAAAAGCTTTCGAAATCAGGAAAAAAATTCTGCGTTCCTGCAATCCTCTGCTCAATGAGCATCTGCACAAAGATAGCTTACTACAATCATGTTATGGCATTGTAAGTGTCTAGTTAGTCTGAGATACATGTAGTCAAAGATACATGTACATGTATTCCAGTCTTAATTTGATGGTTTCCTACAATGGAAACCTTGGTTCATCCAAATGCCAATGTTTCCTGAATTGGAGACATTTATGAGGTTCCCTGAATCAAGGAAGGAAACATTAACTTTCTCAAACTGAAACAAATACAAATATTATAGAAATAAACAAAGTTCTGAGCTACACTCCACATAAACAGATTTAATGCACAAGATTTTAACTTTCATGAGAGCCTTTATCAAATGATCTGTTGAATTTCATCAAAATTGCTAGTGAATATACAGATTGTTCAAATATTATACATTTTCCATGGATGACCGAATGTTATATAGAGATATTCACAATATTGTTTACAAATTACCACGGAGGCAAGGTGTCATGAAGAAATGCGACGAATTAAACATTGGACGGGTGACGTTATGGCGTTACGTCATGGAGAACAGATGATGTTACGGCAAACAAAAACATAGAGGCCCTATCAATATACCAAACAATGATGGCATAATAACTTGAGCACAAATTAACATGGAGCATACCTCAGAAGTTCTATAATCTATAAATCCACGTAGGAGTCTAATTAAATCAGTATACCACTACAAACTTGTTTCCTGAAAAATTATGTGAAGAATAAAATCTATGTGTTTCCTATTATCTGAACAACTAAACATTTGTTTTATACATGTATCTATATTTCACTGTCTGAAGGTTTCCTAAAATGGAAACACTGGTTTGCCCTGATGTTAATGTTTCCTGAATTGGAGACATTCATAAAGCTTCCTAAATCAGAAATAATGCTCTCCGTTTCTGCATTGCTTTGCTCAATGACCATCCACAAAAATATAGCATATCACGACCTTGTTATGGGACAATAAGTGTCTTGTTTGTTAGCCTTTAATTGTTAGTGAAGTATAGTCCAGTCTCAATACAATGGTTTACTACAATGGAAACCTTGGTTTGTCCAAATGCAAATGTTACCTGAATTGGAGACATTTTTAAAGTTTACTGGATCAGGACTGGTAATGTTTCCCTTCCAGGAAACATTTACCTGTAACTTCTAAATATTGGAACCATTCATACATATTTTCTGAAGAAATAATATTCATGAAAAACTTCAAATGTAGATGTTTCCTAATTGAATAACTAAACAGTACATGTAATTCACAAAATTTGCAACTTTTCTGAATCTTTGGCAAATTTAAGTTTTCATTCATAAATCCTATAAA
Source organism: Hanleya hanleyi (assembly GCA_036873755.1). Lineage (NCBI taxonomy): Eukaryota > Metazoa > Mollusca > Polyplacophora > Lepidopleurida > Hanleyidae > Hanleya > Hanleya hanleyi. The sequence continues at coordinate 99,849 of JAVTVY010025090.1, read as the reverse complement.
AATACCAATACTATCCTCAAAGTCAAATGTCATCTACATGTAAATTGCTCAAAGGTATAGGACCTCATTGTATAACTAAATATAGCTTACTTACTTACTTAAAGGAAACTGAAGGTTGTAAAGTTTTCTCTGTAGGCTTGAAATGTTCAGTTAATGTATAGTTCAGTTCAGCATATCTCCATTATATTCATTAGGTTAAACACAAGTGTCCTTTCTTCGTATAACGATGATAATAATACATGTACATTCTTACACATGTATTATACATGTACCAATACAACTCCAACAGGTTAATGTTTTCAGACTAGGAAGCAAGTTTCCAAATTAGTAAGCATGTTTCCGAATTAGGAAAATATTTCCAAATTAGGAAACACAATGTATAAATAAAGAAACATATTTGAACTCGAAACATTGGGCAACCTTAAGTTTGAATCCATGAAATGCAAAAAAATCAACAATTTCAAATGTCATCTACACATGTAACCAGGAAAGTTTAGTACATGTACTAAATGTATGAAGATCTTGGTCTATTTTCTAATATGGTATTCCAAAGTATAGCTTAATCATTTTACTTCCATTAGACTGAAAATTCTGGAATTCTTCATGTTTGAATTACAGTGATAAACTGTCATAGCTTTTTCTTTTCAGCACATTTAACACCAGCTGTTCTATACATACTCCAAAATTCCATTTAGGGTATCCTGTACAAATCTACATGATGGCTTTCCTTTGATACAATCATTGTCAATGAGTGGTCTGTTAAATAATAAGTTAATAAATTAATTGGCCTGAGCACTATGGCAAGCCATTTCGGTATTTAATCGGTTATTCAACATATGTTGAAACGTTTTGCATATACGTACAAAAGAATTCCACATATGTGTAAAAGAAAGTTTTTAGACATATGTGCACAAGTTTTTAGACATAAGTTGAAAACTTTTACACATATGTTGAAAAGTTTTAGGCATATACGGAAAAGTTTGACACATATGTGAAATAAATTAACTATTTCACATATGTTGAAAAGTTTTATGTTTGAAAAGTTTTATACATATGTGCAAAATGTTTTCTTACATGTATGTGCAAAATATTTCCACATATGTCAAATAAAGTGTTTTTCCACATATGTGAAAAAGTTTTGTACATATGTTAAATAAAGATCAGGAGATTTAATGGAAAGGAAATGGACTGCCCCCTGTAGTATAATGTTTGTTATCTAACGACCGTTTCAAAATGGCGCTGTCCCTTCGGGGTTTGTTTTTCGTCTCTCCGGCAATATGAGAAATTTGGAACTACAATGAGGGCATGGAAGCTTATAATAATAATAATAATAGTACTATATTAGTAATCAGCTAGGTCAAAGATAAATGATTTTGGGTTATTATAACCCTGTGATATCTGTCCTATACATGTATGCCAATAACTGGAGATTGCCAGTTCTGACTTTCACATAGTCTCTGGTCATCTCTTATGATACCAGCTCTGTCCAGATTAGCCTGCATGCACTAAGCCAGGCCAGCTCCCGGTCAGACTGGAACTTCTGTCTGGGGCTATCCATTTTATGAACTCTTACTGGGGTCTAATATCACAGACCCCAGCATGCTGAGACAGGCTTGACCTAACATGTGTTGTTTAATGTAGGCCTACAACTGAACTGTAATTTATAGGCATTCTGGAGAGATTTACCAATTAAAAAACATTGACACAAGGAAACATACATGTACATAGACTGGAGTCTGGGAATGCTGGAAGCTGCATGTATGGCATTGGATTATATTACCCTGCGGGAATGGGCATGAGGGGATATATGGGCATATTTGATCGCTGAAAATAAGGGAAATATTAAGAGAGTTGATCACAGAAGACAGTGGGAAGTATGGGTGTGAATATGCACAATGAGGGAATTTACTGGGATATATGATAGAGAATAACAAGGGAAAATACTTGGGGAAAGCACAGGTGTATATAAGGCATTGTATTTTATGACATTAGGTGAATAGGCACAGCAAAGGGAAAATAGTGGGATATTGCATTGAGGAAATGAGAAATACTGGGTGAAATTTCCATGGCATTGGATTTATGATTTCGGAAAATAGACAAAATGACGGGAAATATTGGGGTATTTTATTGGGGAAAATGAAGAGAAATGGGTGAAATAATTGGTGAATATATAGAGATGATTAAGAGAAATAGAGGGAAGACTGGGGACCTGATCAAGGTTAGATGATATGGATGCAGACATAAAGAAGATATAATGGGGAATTACCGATGGCTATGCGTCATTGATACGAGGGAGCATGTGTAGGGCGGTGTGGGGAAACGAGTTGCACGGCATACTCTGTACGACCAGTGCCCATTGTAATACGATGGAGTGCCCAATCAAACCAACCAACGACATCTTGGCAACGCACCTCTAATGGACTCATAATTTATGCTCAAAAACTTTGTAGAAGTTTGCTGTTTGTGATTGAACTAAACTAATATTATTGACTACATGTGTTCTATAAGAAATATCCAACTACATGTAGATATGACCAGATCTCTGACTTTCAGATAGTACCACCTGCACCAGGCTTCAAAACTCAAGACACCCTCTTAGTTTTCCCTTATATACATCATATCCACCCGTACAGATCCTGGCAATTTAATTTGATTAAACATTTCACATTTGGAGCGGCTATTCCATTGTGAAATTAACACGAGACATTCTGTCATGTAATTTACAAACAAACACGTGTCAAATCTCAGCTGGAAGCAAAATTACAGGTTTTGTACATGAAATTCAGATTGTCATGCAATATCTGCTCGTTTTATACCATCAACGATAACGGCTACTCAAAGTGCTCATGCAGGTGAGTCTGACGTGTGTTGATTTTCACTTCGAAAGTGGAACTTTGATGATGAAAATCTCATGATGGGGACATTTTTCCCCAGAATTTATTTTGGTATAAGAAGGGAAGTGTTTTGAACTTGATAAAGATAAAATGATAATCAAAATAATATTTTTTCACTCAAGATTGGGCCTTTCAGACTAAGAAAGGCACTTTCTGTTGCAACATCGTGTATTAATTCGTTTTTATACGCCCGCCAAAAGGAGGACGTATTATGTGATGGCGGTTTCCGTCCGTCTGTCCGGTTCTCGTGTCCGGTCTATATCTGGGACAGTTTCCTATCTACAGTTCCAATTTTTGGTGAGTGGATACCCTACGGGAAGACGATGTGTTGCGTACCAGAATGAAGGTCGAGGTCAGAGGTCAAAGGTCACTGGCCCAAAAAACAGGAAATCACTGAAGTGTTCGTGTCCGGTCTATATCTGTGAACGTTTTCTATCCACAGTTGCAATTTTTTGTGAGTGGGTACATTAGGTGAAGACGATGTGTCGCGTACCAAAATTGAGGTCGAGGTCAGAGGTCAACAAAGTTTTGCATACTAAATGTAGGTCAAGGTCAGAGGTCAAAGGTCAGTGTGACTGAAAAATCAGGAAATCATTAAAAAAAATTATTATTTGTGAGTGGATTCAAATAGGGGGAAATGAAGTGTCGCATACCAGAATGTAGGTCAAGGTCGAAGGTCAAAGGTCACTGTGACCCCAAAATCAGGAAATTATTAAAAATAATATTTCTTTGTGTCAGTAGATATATTAAGGGGACACGATGTGTCACATATCAAAATGTAGGTCAAGGTCAACGGTCAAGGTCACTGTGGCCCCAAAATCGTGAAATTGTTAAAAATAATGATTTTTTGAGTCCATTGAGAAATTACGGGTAGCCGTTCTGTCATGTACCAAAATTTAGATCCAGGTCAATAGTCAAGATCACTGTGACCCCAGAATCAAGGTCAAAGGTCAGTGTGACCTTAAAAATCAGGAAATCATTAAAAATTACTAATTTTTTGTGAATGATTCAATAGAGGAAAATGAAGTGTTACATACATGTACCAAGAATTAGGTCAAGGTCAAAGTTCACTGTGGTCCAAAATCAGGAAATTATTAAAAACAACTTTTTTTTTGTGTCCATTGAGAAATTACGGGGAGACGGTCTGTCATGTACCAAAATTAGGTCACGGTCAATATCAAGGTCATTGTGACTCCAGAATTAAGAAAACTTTGAGAATTACTCTTTTTTTTTGTCAGTAGATACATTAGGGGGACATGATGTGTCACGTACCAAAATGTAGGTCAAGGTCGAATGTCAAGGAAATTCATAATCATGATTTTTTTGTGTCTATTGATACATTGAGGGAAGACGATGTGTCGTGTACCAAAATTTAGATCCAGGTCAATAGTCAAGATCACTGTGACCCCAGAATCAAGGTCAAAGGTCAGTGTGACCTTAAAAATCAGGAAATCATTAAAAATTACTAATTTTTTGTGAATGATTCAATAGAGGGAAATGAAGTGTTACATACATGTACCAAGAATTAGGTCAAGGTCAAAGTTCACTGTGGTCCAAAATCAGGAAATTATTAAAAACAACTTTTTTTTTGTGTCCATTGAGAAATTACGGGGAGACGGTCTGTCATGTACCAAAATTAGGTCACGGTCAATATCAAGGTCATTGTGACTCCAGAATTAAGAAAACTTTGAGAATTACTCTTTTTTTTTGTCAGTAGATACATTAGGGGGACATGATGTGTCACGTACCAAAATGTAGGTCAAGGTCGAATGTCAAGGAAATTCATAATCATGATTTTTTTGTGTCTATTGATACATTGAGGGAAGACGATGTGTCGTGTACCAAAATTTAGGTCAGGGTCAAAGGTCAAGGTCACTGTGACCCCAAAATCAGGAAATCAGTAAAAGTCACATTTTCATATGCCTGTGTCAAAGACGAGGTCATGTAATGCGATGTTGGGTTCTGTCCATTCATCCGTTAACATTTGTTGTCCATGCGATATCTCTAGTTTCAAGGTATGGATTGGTACCAAACTTTGAGTACCATATACCTTACTCGCATGGCCAAGAGGAGCCATACATCAATTTGTCAAAGGTCAAGATTACTGTCCCCTAAAACTGAATCAAGTTTAGCTGACTATATGTGTTAGGTTGGAATATTCAGAGTTCTCTCCCCTACATGTATATGGCATTTGTCCTGTGGAGTTGCCTGCCGTGTTTGAAACAGCTACATTTAGTTAAACTGTTGTGAAATAAAAACCATACATTGACTAATTTAACGGGGAGTGGGGTCCTTTATGACCTTCATACCTGTTTTAATATTAACTCAAAAACAAAGGTTTGCTTCATCACTTTCTTCTTACTTCGTGAAAATTTTTCTCGTCTGAGAGAAATCCATTTGCAGGAAAACTACTATTTTCTTGTGTTTGACTATTGTCGATTTCAGTGTGGGATATGTGAGCTCTCGGCTCTTGCTTCAAGGTCAACTAGTTACCAAGAGTTAAGCTCATTTTAGATATATGTTACATTCTCAGAAGCACAAAATTGTAGACCTTTCTCTGGATTGCTAGCTACCAATTGGAATCAAGGCTATTAAACAACCTTGAAATTTGGACCAATATAATTCCAGATATTCGGGCGTATATTGAAGCCCCTTGGGCTCTCGTTGAACAAGTAGAGCGGAGTCTTTTAAAAAAAAATTTGGAATTAACTTTATAAATTGTGGTTCGAAGTGATCAATTAAACTAAATAAAAATGCCATTTGACGCTATTAATGGGTCTTGAAATCAGGCACATTATCATACTTACATTACCAAATAAGCTGGTAACCAATTTGAAGTAACTGAAACATTGGTTACAGACATTTCTGAATATATTTAATACAGCTAGCTGGGACAATCCAATATGGCTGCCGAACCAATCAACTAAACAGAAACAACTAATCCATCAACTTAAAAGGCCCTGTGGGGCTCTCCGGGATTGACCTGGGATGTCTTTGTGTACATTCCAGATCATGGTAAGAATAGGTCTCAGCTCCTCAGAGAGCTTGTGATAAGAGATGACTAACTGAGGCACCCGTGGGTTTATCAGGTGTTATAAGGAACAGGACCCAACCTGTGTGGTTTCCGGGTGTGGAAAGGAAACAAACGTGGTGACATGGCTGAAATAGTGTTGAAAGCGAATCGCCGATGTCAAATCATATTCACTCACTCAACTTAAATGTTTTTATTGACACTTACTGATTGATGGCTTGTTAATTTTATAAGTTGACCGAATTGTGTTGGTCACATGCATACACCGATCACATCATCAACATGTTTCTCTGTAAAACCTTTGCTCGTGACTGGATCCATAACATTTCAGCACTCAACATTTTGGCAGAAGAATTTCAGTGACCCACGACTTTTCAACAAATGACATTTCGGCAGTAGGGCCTATTACTGCATATGATATTTCAGCCTGTGACATTTCGACAATCAAATTTTATTCATTAATTTTATCTTGAATTGAATTTAAGATAATGAAATGGAATTACATGAATTGTCGTGTTGGAAATTCAGTTCCTGCTATTGAACTTGGTGCATACCTCATAGTGTTTTTAGTGTCTTAAAAGGTATTTTTTTTTATTAATTGGGCAATGCGTTCCTATTTTGTCATACATCCATGAATGATAAATGTAGCCACATGTAAACATGAAATTTTTGTGTGTTCCATCTGTTTTACTATCTTAAATTGAATTTCAAAGAATTAATTAAAATAAAATTTTTCACTACTGAAATGTCTCGGCCGAAAAGTCATACCCCACACTTACTGCTAAGTCTCATGGTTGAAATGTCCCCTGCCGAAGAGTCGCAGGCTACTAGACTACATGTACACATGTGTACATGTAGCTTTAAACTCAGCTTTAAGAGTGGACATTCTATCTCAGATCTACATTCTACATTGTACAGTGTGTTCTTTCTTTAGTCTCTAAAAGCTGCAGGCTCTGGTTACTGGTTAAAATAGCTAATTTTATACATGTACATGTAGGCCTCTGTTTGTCCTGAATGGCACTATCCAAACGGATTAAGGACTCCAAAGCTAAAGTCTAAAAAAACATACGATGTTATTAACTATGAATTAAAATGACATAAATTTTTAGGTCAAAAATTGATATGCCAATTGAGACATTCAGTTGTTTAATAACAATTACTCCAAAAATGTTCATAAAATAGTATGCATTCAAAGCAGTTAATTTGATATATTTTAGAACGCAACATTTCGGTAAGCTACATTTCAACATGCGACATTTCAGTACGAAGTGGTCGTTACGACATTTCAGCACACAACAGTTCAGCAGCTTTATTGTACACGTCAAATTATGTTAAAATAAAGATTTTCAGTTGTTTTTTTTAACATGGAGACAGACTATAGAGCCTACTAAGATTTTGTAGTGAGTGTGTTAAGTGCATTTTTAAAAATCTGCACGATTTTAAAATTGTCCTGCACGTTTTTAAAAGCTGCGCAATTTTAAAATTGTCCTGCGCGTTTTTGAAATGTTCAAGTTGGTGCAACTATTTTAAAATTGCGCAAGGATTTAAAAACCCACAAGTAACAATTTTGAAATTATACAAGCAACTTTTTGTGTTGAATTTCTTTTAGAAAAGGAATATTTTGAAGCTATGTTCCTCAAGTTTTGAGTCTTTTGTTCACGCTGTCATGTGTTCAACTCCATGGGGGGTCAACTGTGATCAACTGCAGCAATTATGCATGCAATTATTTGAAAATGTTTTTAAAAAATTTCTCATGGTTTCAGCAAAGTTCAATAAATTTCAAGAGTAACAGTCCGCTTTAAAACTGAATGAAAATAATGTAGAAATATACCAATTTTTTAAATAGAATGAACTAGTGCAGGACATTTTCATTCTAATAGTTAACATTTTGATATTATTAAATCTGCGGCTGAACAAATATTCAGTATTTTATGGAACTGTTCTTCCGGTAATGAAATATTCAGCTTTTTCCACCACTTGGGTATTTTCCATGTTTTACTGTTTAAATTACAATTGCTGAAAACAATGAAATGATACCCATTAATCAGAGCTTGGCGTATTATTCAATGAAACGTTCATCTGCTGTTACCTAGGGTTAATTTATAGAATGTGATTTCAATATTCATAATCCCAGGTACCCATTATAATCCTAGGTTAACATGAGGAAACGTACCAAAACTACAAATAAGTGTTTGACAGGAATCAATATAATGGCTTCAGCGTGACACCTATACACTGCCACCCCAGAAGCTGCAAAGGATCTAAAAAAGTTGGAACAAAAAAAAACAGCCCATATAATTTTCAATGACTCAAGAATGCATGTATCAATGATTATTTGTACGGTTGAGAATTGGGGAATGCAAATCTGAAAAGAAAATTGGTTTCCGCTATTTTAAAATTGAACAAAGCTCCATTGTGCGATTCTAAAATAGTTGCGCAACTTGAAATTTTAAAAACACGCAGATAAATTTAAAAATCTTGTAGATTTTAAAAACTCTGGTAACAAGTGTTATTCTATATGTAGATAAGAATGATTATATATACATTGCTTATACAAATAATTTGAAAGTTTAACATCACTCAGCCTTCGTGGAGATCTGTTACATGTATAGGCTGACTGCATGATTGGAAATTTACTAATTTTGTACAAAAACTAAATTGACACCAACAAAAATACCTATAAAATCTTTCCAATATTTCTGTGCATTCATTAACTCAAACCTGGATACTGCCCAATTATAACAGGTCTGTTTAGATTTAACAGACGAAATTGACAAAATGTCGCACCCCGAAATGCCTCCCTCTTTATTTTGTGGCAAAATATTACGTGCTGAAATGTCATGTGCCATAATGTCAGGGATTCCTCCCCATACATTCCAGTATTCTACAGTTTTAAAATTTGTGATGTTTCCTATCTGGTTTTTTAGCCAGAGGGCAGGTTACATGTACATGTAGCTTCCACAGAGATTTTATCACAGGCCAATCTGTTTGGCTGGCTGACCCAGCCATCTGGTCTGTAACACAATTTTATCTGTATAGTGACACCCACTTTAATGAATAGGCCTAGCTCCATGAACTGATGAGTGCAAATTTGAAGCTGTGAGAGATAGCAATTGACTCCAGAGTTTTATGTCTGTTAAACACACATTGAACTACTTGACTCAGAGGGGAAAGTATTACAGGGAAGGAGACCAAATGTTCACTACAATTAAATACCCAAGTTATCATAATAGACAGAATCTGGGTTTGACACTAAAAATCCAGAAAGATAAATTTGAACAACCTTCAGACCAGCACATAGATGTTTTTCAGTGCTGTTGGTATTTTAGAATAAAGTGGTTATATTCAGTTATGCAGTTGCCATGGACTGTGTTTAAAACAGAACAAAAAAAACTAGAATGTGTACATCTACAATTGATGCAGCTATGAATTCAATTTATATGTTTGTCTATTCTGTCCTTGTTATTGGCACACAGACACACATGTACACATGGATACAATTTCATAAATCAGTGAAAAATGTCTCGAGAACAACCGACAGTACTGTTTGCTAAAAAGGTAGGTTTAATACACATTTATGTGTAATATGTTTTTCAAAAGTGTGGAAATGAACCATGCAGTGTTTCCTGTTTAGGAAGTATATATAGTGTTTCCTATTCAGGAAACATTAGATCATTTCCTATTTAGGAAACGTTAAAGTGTTTCCTCTTCTGGAAACTTCACGTGGTTTCCTGTTTAGGAAACAATATGTTGTGTTTCCTGATCTGGAAACAAATTGCCAGAATGGGCGATAGGTTACTCATTTAGGAGTTGGCCCGGACTGCCGATCGATTTTATCCCAGACATATACACTGTAACAACAGTCCTATTTTGGTTGATGCCGTAGTTTTGTAAGAGAATATTTTCTTTGCTACATCTATGTATAATCGACTATCTTAATTTCTTGAACCAAAATGTTGAAAATATTAATCGATTGCCTCTCTCTAGAAACTATAGGTTGTGATTGTTTACACGTATACAGTTTTTTCCACTTTTGTAAGCGATACACCTTATTAGATTTGGTCAGAATTGGAAGTGAAAATCCGTACCGTTTTTTGTTCCTACAAGCTTTCCTCTTTCGCCGTATACGGATTTCATTAGGTTTGAACAGTTATAATCGTATATGTAGCAAACATATCTAAATCGACATGGAGATCGTGAGTTCATATATTTTAAATCTGAACGCATCGAAATGACTGGCAATGCAGCTAGTCTAATTTTGACCGGGACCAAACTTAACTAACGTAGCGGTTTGATGTCCAATGTTTATTCGCTTATATTAGGTAAGACATTCCTACCTCATTACTCAGAATTGAGGATGAGGACCCCGTTTATTTGAAAGAATAATTGCATAGATGTCTCATAGAGCTGCATGCTTATTCATTACTGTCTCTCCATCCAGTTGCTCTCACATTCAGCTATGCGGGTCCATATGATCTTGTGTGTTGTCTTACTCTTGTCCCACTGACGAGCAATCTTTTATCTCGATGTTACACTGTGCGTGAATATCCTTATGGCAAAGACATTACAGTTCGACGACATTTCCGCATCATATCTGCTGGAGCATATGATCAGGCCAACTTCGGATAGGCGGGCATACCCGAATAGCGAAAAGGAAACGGGACGTATGAGGGTGATATTTGCCTGTCATATCTGGTACAAGGTATCTTGTACGTAAGATTCGAATCCTAGAAGAAAAAGCAATCACAATATATTTTACGTATGGGCAGATAGATAAACCTATGGACAGCAACATGTAATCACAGCAAAAGTAGGCTGATTCACATGCATCACACTAATCTTATCCCTTGTATAATTTCTAGCTGCAAAGTATAATCGAAACATCGTTTGAACAAGTTTGGCTGGACAGTCATACGAACATACATAGGCCAACATTTGGAAACGTATGGCTATTAGACTTGCATTCTGAAGCAGAGGAGAACACAGTTATTCGAAGACAAGAATTTCTTGATAAGCACAGATAGCGGTGCTGATCCTCGTATACTGGAATCCAGGCAGCGATCCGGAGAGTTAGACAACAAATACAGTCGCTCTAACACACCCCGTCACATTGGGATGTATTAAATGTATTATCATACAATCAGATAATAATTTTCCTGTTTTTATTTCCTGCACAAGAACACATAGAAGTGAGGGAGTGGGAGCTCCGAAAGCTTTGATTCACAGATCTTCATCGACACTGTTTGAGATCAATATATCAACCTAATTTTTCAATTTGCATTTATATCAATGTCAATTGGAGCGATATGCAAGAGGTGGGAAAAATTGACGACGTCTGGCGACTAAAAAGCAACCATATGACTCTACAGTAATGTAATCGAGGTCGTATCCGTATTATCTCAGCCGCGCTGTTATTGCAGATGTTCATGTGGAGACTATGGAGTATCCACACGGCCCTAGCACCGGCTTAAGCGGAATTAGATACGCTCACCTTGACAATAAACAACATGAACAATGATTCATCCATCTCAATCGTTTCATTGTATCACCGGGTTGATATGTTCTTATGGATATTCAGTTTATTTGTGCTGTATCGTCGTGTGGTGTTCTATTTGCAACCGTGTGATTTCGCGCGACAACATGAAGCATTTAGTTCCATTCTTTGAATCCGGCTACGTGGCACATGGGGCCTGAGAGCAATCATATCTCCTTCTTCCCGGGCATTGTCATCTACAGGACAACATATGTCAACAAAACAGAATGATAATCAACCAAATCAGGTAGTAGGCCTATGCCCAATGTCAAGATATGCAGGAAATATCCACGTTTCTTGAACTTTACCTGGCCTGAATGGTTTGGAGTGAACCATACTCATTCTATCTTATCCATTATCCTCTCGACCAAGCAAACATGCTCCATGAAACCTATATGCTAAAAGCTTAAGGAACCTGAGAAAATGCAGGTTCTTAATTTTGTCTCGCTTTGGAGATAGGGATACAGGTTTGGCAGAAGGTTAGCATCAACCCTATCCTCCCTCCCCCCACACCTGCTAGGGTTGTCGAATAATCACGAATCGCCCTCTTTTATTCGAATACTTGGAGCTAATATGGGAAAGGTCCTTCTCCCCTCTCGTTTGGTGAAGTAGTCGGCCTTTATTTATTGGTCCCCAGAAGTTCTGTAAGATCGATAATTTTGCGTATATACTCCTTAGACTGAGCGATCTCCTTCACGAACCCGAGAATACCATTAAATTAATTATATTAAATTATTTTTATATTTTGATGAGCGCGCAACATTGTTGCTTTATTTTATACAGATAATAATTTAAGTGCTTCGTCTTTTGGACACCCAGTCCTTTATATGCATGTATGCTAGATCTCACGCCAGTGTTAACAAGTATGTTCCGCATTCTATAATATAGAGTTTTTCGCAATTCGATATATATATGCTTCGGCTTGGTTCTCTTAAAATGTGTGTGTATGACCCTGTTTCTTATATTATGCTATCCGCAGTTTACTTCGAAAATCTTCTAAAGTAATTTTTCCTGAGTGTTTCTGCGGCATTTTATTTCTCGAATTGTGTAATCATATTGAATCATATTGAATTAATTCCAAGTTTATTTTCGTTACATTTCACCCGCCAAATAACAGACTTGTATTGAAGTCCTGCAAGTTACAGTACTATTGTGGACGGGTGTTATTTTGGACAATTCGCGTCATTACACATGAAAAGGAAGTTAAAACTCATCAGTCTTCAAAATGTCGAAAATCAATTTTGGCGGGGACAAATTTTCTGAGCGCAAAAATATAGTACATCAAATGTGTTTTACAAGCGTCTAGTCCGTCATTCATAATTCGGCCGTCGTCCATTAAAGAATATCCGCGTCCATTATCCAAAGACCTATTCCATATCCCATATAACAGTATTAGCACCAAATTCAAAAAGACAATCATAGTATACATAAACATAGGCTAGTTTCCTACAAGAGAGAAGTGGTCAACAGTTTTCAATGATGCCGACAAGATATCATGATGTTCCAAAAATATAAAATCCGTATCGCTGATCAGTATTCTTAATCCATAATAATCGTTGTAAAGTCATCATCTAAAGAATGATGTATCTCAGTCACGCTTTGATTGTGCCTGTTCATATGAGCACCATGAGAATCTTGAAGTACGAGGGTTCATATGGCCCCTAGCCCCGGGTTAAGCGGAATTAGACACAAGTTACGAAACGTAACGCCATAGATCCTGCACGCTACGCTCGTATTTTGCTATCAGCATTCGATATCAATTTGAGTGGGGGCGCTTGGTCGAATAGCCCTGTTTTATAAGTTTCTGCAACAATGTTTTGTGACGTTGATTAAAATCGTCACATTTAATTCAGGATCTAGCAAATGCTACTAGACGAAATATGTATACGCCATATGTAGGTCCCACTGGATGTGCCTGTAGGGCTTAATGTAGTTTCCGTCAAATCCAGTGAAGGTGGATATATATCCTTCACCGGATATATAATACCTTTACCTTGAGTGTATCAAGGGGGCACTCTTCTTCAATTCCGAGCATATATTTTGGCAATTTGCACTAAATGACGAATTGCATGATGGATTTGTAACAAGGTACCCTGCGCCCTACATACATTGCCAATGACACTTGCTGATTTGTTTGGCACCGAGAGGGTACCTGACATATCCCCTGATTTCTCGCGATAAAAATTATGTCTATGAAATAGACAATATATGAATAATTAGTTCATAACTAATGTGATCAACTGTAGATGCATTTGCAAAAATAACGTCATTTGACTTCGATATGTCCCAAATAGTATCCTCACTGGTGCTACCGACAAGTTAAGTCTGCTAACCTACCAACGCTCTTAACGCGCAGGAGGAAGCACCGATAAACATTAAAAAGTATGTCAATGACCAAATCTGAGTAGCAGATATCTGATGCGAGTTGAAAATTACACGATAATAACCTCTAATAAACGTCAAACATAGAAATGTGGCCCGTACCGTTTTCCATACAAAGCGTTATTCGTATGAATGAGACAAACTGCGAAATATGGCTTTCAATGAGATTTTAGAGTGCAGTCAAAACTGTGCACTTAACATAGAATCATAAATCATTTTCTTTTCTTATATTTTTACACCATGTCGATTTACCGCAAAGGATTAGTACCAATATCGCATGTTAAAAGATATTTTAAAAAATGCAGGTTGCTCCACCAATCGAAATGTAACTATACTCCTTGAGAGATTTGTCCTACCAACATAACTGATAACTAATGAATATATACGCATTTGTTGTTTGTACCTCGAATGAGACAATTCATGGCTTCTGGTGCGCGAAATATTTTCCACAGATTATTCATGGAAAAAATAGTAGAATCAGCCTCTGGACAATTTTTTTTGCGGATGTCGAACCAGCAAATTAGTTTTTCGGAGGTTGCGGTGAAAGCTGTTAAAATGTGCGACAGGCTTGCAACTGGATACAAAATCAATCCCTAAGGACAAATTTATACGCGGAACGATTGCTGTAAAGTAAAAGGGAATCTTGTCTTTCTGCGCTTCGTTTTTTTGTTGCGTTCGATGTTTCGTCACTCCAAACCAAAGTGCCTTTATCGGAGTTGATATGGAAACAGATTCTGATACGGTTTACAGTCAACATGGAGTGAGAGAGAGATATATAAAGAATTGTGGTTTAACGTCGCGTTCAGCAATATTTCAGCTATATAGCGACCAGTCAACATGGTCTCTAGCGATTCTGATAAATTGATTTCATGCACCCGCGATCAATGATGCGTTTGATCGTCTTTATTGTCAGTAGGCCGAAACCAGTTTTAAACATAGTCACTAGTGATACCAATAATGCTCCGTGGAGTTCGCAAATTTTCGAGACGTAAACGAGTACAAGAGCTGTGATATCTCTCCTAATTAAAGTCAACCCTATCTAGTCTGGCGATTTGGGATCATCATGCCTGGGGAGGCCATTCCGACCCCCATCCCCCGCCCCGCTAAATATTTCACTTACCACACTATACTCTTGGGTCACGCTCTACTAGAAAATGTAAAACACAAATTTAAGATGGTCGCCATGATGACGTCAGAATGACTTGATCTTCAAAAAATCATTGATGGATCACTTTTTCGATTTTTTTGTATTCATGTGTTTTCTTCACGTGCATGATAAATTAGTAAATAATAATCTGATGTGAAATAAAATATCTTTTGCCCACTTTTCCTTTTGCCCACAGGAATTGTGAAGAAAAATTACGAAACATCACTGTTCTGGTACCCAACATTTCGCCATTTTGAATTACACTTGATCCTCTGCCCGGGGAGTTACGCAAATAGGCTTAAAATGATTCCATCATGATAAACTACACAGTCACGGATTGTCAGCTGTCAAGTTTATTATCGTCCTAGAGATAGGGTAGGGACCACAACGAACCCTCCCCCCCTCCCGTTTGGGTTAAATACGTTCTGTATCGTGAGCTCATGATCATGATATGATAGGTCTTATGAGTAAAGGTGTCGATGAAATATATTACTCTGAAAAGCCAATGGAAGCTGAATATATATTTTTGTGTGATCAGAATTAACCGTGAGGTCAACATCAGTTCATCCGTTGTGGTTCACTGCAGTGTTCTCGAGCGGATGATATGTAAGTATGATTGTATGTTGGTCGATTCATTATCATGCACTTCTTATCACATCTATCCGTAGAAGAACTCCATATGCAACATTTCATGCCTGATGACAGAACCTGAGAAATGTCGGATCCACATTCAATAAATCAATAAATATTTTATATAAATATTATCAAATTGGGCCTATCCATACATTGTATTACGTTGCCTCATTGGCGGGGTAGCTTGGAAGCGTACCAATGTCCATTGTATCATGACATTGATTCGGGTAACAGTGTCAAGCTTGTGTTTCCGTTGTTTCTCGACTGATTAAAAACGTTATGGCGATTTACACAGATTTCACTCGACCAAATGAGCCTCATAGCGACAGGTCAGATAGGTGGAAGAGTACAACCGGACAAAAACTATCTATGATGTTTCTGTATGTTGCAATATTTGCTATGGGCCATGAAAATCAAGGTCTACGACAGCACAATTAGATTTTTCCGGAATGTCCCCCTGTATCCAAATACCAACTTATTCGACTTTAGATATCTCACTTTGCAACCTTCCTATACTCGAGGAATTTTCTTGGTCTGTTCATGATGACCTTTGTGGAAGTGACCACTTTCCCACTGTTTTAAAAGATGTTCATTCAGCTGATGACCCCCATTTAACAAGGTATTATTTGAAGAAAGCAAATTGGTTAGAATTTGAAAAGTTTTCTCAAAAGAACTACAAGCAGTTTCTTTTGCTGATGTTCCAGATCCCATACAGTTATTCTCAGATATGCTGATAGAGGAGTTGCACATATTAAAACAACATGGTTTAATGATGACTGCAAAGAAGCAAGGAAACGTAGGAAGAAAGCTGAAGGGTGTTTCCGCCGACATCCAAATTCTGAAAATTTGAAAGATCTCAGAGTAACTAGAGCTAAAGCTCGTAGAACCATGAAAGCGAACAAATGTGATTCCTGGAAAATTTATGTTTCTAAGATTAATACACATACTCCTATAACAAAAGTTTGGAATACGATTCAAAGAATAAAAGGCAAAAGCTCCAAATCTAGTGTTCATCATCTCAACGATGGAAATCAGGTGTTGACTTACAGAGTAGAGATTGCAAATAAGCTAGGCGAAACAATTGCCAAAATCTCCTCGTCAGATAATTATGTGCCTAAATTTCAAAGTTTCCAGAAAAGAGAAGAGAAAAATGAAATTAAATTCCCCTCCGGTAACCATGAAGGCTATAACGTTATGTTTACAATTGAGGAACTCCACGCTTCTCTCTCGGAAGCTAACGATTCTGCTGCAGGCCCTGATAATATTCATTATCAACTCTTGAAACATCTACCCGAATCTTCTCTAGAAATTTTATTACGCATATTCAACAGACTTTGGACAAGAGAAGACTTTCCGCCGTCATGGCATAATGTCATCGTTATACCAGTACAAAGCCTGGCCGTAACCATACAGACCCTTGTAATTATCGTCCGATTTCACTGACTAGCTGTGTTTGAAAACAATGGAACGCATGATAAATGATCGCCTTGTTTGGTGCCTAGAAACTGAAAAGAAACTTACTGATATTGAAGCTGGTTTCCGTAAAAACAGAAGTACCATTAACCATTTAGTCAGATTAGATTCCTATGGCAAGAATGCTTTCGCCAAGAATGAACATGTAGTTTCCATCTGTTTTGATTAAGAAAAATCCTATGATACTACATGGAAATACAGGACTCTAAAAAACCTTCATACTATGGGATTAAAGGGGCTGTTTACTCATTTTCATATCCAACTTTTTTTTTTAATGAATCGTTCAGCGATACTTGGTAAATGTTCCGGCCTAAATAACTACTTTAAAGAGGAATTCAAGCTATTCCAGCTTATAGGTCATTATTTGAGGCCCATTTCAAGTGAGTCGATATAATCCTCTAAGTGAAGGATGGTGGTTAATTATAAAATCGTGAACAGTGAACCAACCAGAGTTTATTGACCAAGTATTTTAGTCATATTTTACAAGCCTGCAAGCAAGGAGTTCTAGATCAATTAAACCCTATCTGACCATGGCGATTTCAGACCTGTCCACGCCTGTTTAGCCATTTCGCCCCAACCCCCTCTAAATATTTTTCTTATCCCTTGATTGGGGGGGGGGGAGTTGAAACTTACCACAACATACCCCTTGGGTCAACTCTACCAGAAAATGTAAAACAAAAATTGCCGCTATGATGACCATACAGTGACGTCACATCTCACGTCATTTTTAGTCGATTTTATTTAATCAGATTCTTTAAAATGTTTTCTTCGCAAAAACTGCATGATAAATTAGTCAATAATAATCTGATGTGAAATAATATAGTTTTTGTCCACTTTTTCCCACAGAAAAGTAGAAATTTTGAAGACAAATGACGAAAACATCACTTTTCTGGTACCCCACATGGTCGTCACTTTGAATTTACACAAGATCCTCTGCCCGGGGAGTAATACAAATAGGCTTAAAATGACCCCAATATGATATAATACAGTCACGGAGTATTAGCTCCCAATTTTTTGTCGTTCGAGAGATAGGATAGAAAGTTTGGTAGGGGGGGGGGCCATAATGACACCCCGGGGCCTGGTAGGGTTAAAATATTATTAGCTTCCTCGCAACTGTTCTACAAGTTTAGGCTTGGATCAAGTATGTCATTTGTACAGTATATATGTAATCATACTGTGTGTGGAAGTGATGAATCGAATATGACAGAAAGGAAATGGTTTTATATGACTTTTATTTTTTTGTTTCCGTTTCATTACAGGACTCGGAGCATTCAGCTTAATTGCAATTTTAGGTCCATCTGCTTCCGAAAGCATGTAACTTCAATAGAAGGAACCAAGAGGTGTAAAATGATTTATGTAAATGTGACTTTTGATACAATAAAAAAGTTTCGAATTAGATGTTAGTATAAAATTCACGATTTGTTGTTACTCTATAGCCGCGATGTGGCATTTTATCATTATGCAAAGATATCTACACAGAGAAACTCAATTTCGCAAGCAAAAATTTCCTTATATCATTCATAAAAAGCTAAGATATCGAATATATTCATTTAGAATATACCGTTTTTGGAATAAAACACAACACAAATTGATTTGAAGCGGTTAAAATGCGAATTCAGATTTTCTTTAGTTGTTGCAAATTGTAATTAAGCATGTTGTTCATTTAGCAAAGTTTTGAAACCAGAATATAAATGAAGATATACCAGAAATTAAAATGGCCTCCGATCACTTTCTAAACATATTTTAAAGGTTCCGCAACGCCACCACTTACATTTTAGCAATAGTACTTCATACGACAAGCTATTCAACGATGCAAAGTTATTCACTGAACTAATAATAATTAATTCTCATCCATTTTCAATTTTACAAAATCGTTACTCTAGTGATTATAATGAAGATTTTTTCTTCTTCAGAGGTGAGGTTATGCAGTTAAACAGCATAAACAATATAACTTATACCGTTATTTTTTTTTTCGTTTCATCGAAAGTAACTAACGGTAATAGATAATCATCTCAAATAACAAGTATACTGCCATTTATACCGGATAATAAGCGATAAGATTCGCACAGACCGCATCGTTAACGTTATTGAGAGAGAGAAACTTGCCCATTTTTCAAGAGAGAGCCTGTTTTCGACTTGACATTCTGATCGCTCAAGGCAACACCATGCAGCTGAAAAGGTGTTTGGGAGAATTGTAAGGCCGAATATGATGAATACAATTAAGTGAATTGTCAATTACTCTCAAACACGGAATATGTAATATAGTAACATTTAAATAACTAAACCATTTCAGACTATTAATTGCCATTTCCTTCGCAACTCCTCTATCACATGCATCTACATGGAACATATCTTATAATCTAGCAATTGTCTATGCATAATTATGATAATAGCGGCCTTACTATGCGCTAGACTACTGATGCAATTCAATAATAGAAAGATAACAAATAAATTCAATAACCTAATTTTAATTTGATCTTTTGCATATGGATGCAGAATCGTCTGGATTCAAAATTTCAGACGCTTGGCCACAAAATAATGAATCTGACGCATATAGCGCCTATTTGATAAAGCTATAGAATTAGGAACAAATTAACCGATTCGGCCTGCCGAACAATGTACAAACCCCGAATGTATTGGGACTGTTTTCAGGTAAAGCGCTGGTAGCTGCAAATCGGTGAATGTATGCATTTATGTTTGTGTATTTCACGTAATTCCTCTGTGATATTACTGCACACTGGCAATATTTACGGCTAGTGGAATTGCAGTATTGTCTTGATCTCGGCAGTAGTAAAAATCGGGCACCCCCTTCGGCCTAGTTCCCGTGGAATTGAGACGGGTTAAGACCGTGTTTTCATAGTCCAGGTGATCAACAACCTATTGTAATTGAACACAATGTCAGCGAATTGTTTATTCCATTTAATGAACTCATGTCACTTAAGATTATGAGGGATAGGGCAAATAATTAGTTTCTGCTAACCTGGTGCTTCACATTAGGGAGAGAGAGAGATAGAGAATTAAGGTTCAGCAATATTTCAGCTATATAGCGGCGATCAATTCTAAGTATTCAAGTTAATAACTTAGTAATCCAACACATTAATACTTATGCAACATACCGATTTCTCTCAGCAACCCAAGATACAGTCTTCGTTCATCCGACTAAAAAGATCTTCTAAAGTAGTTGCTCGATAAAAAGAATCTCTTACAATCTTAAAATCTATATAGTCGATAAGAATATGTTTCACTGTGAGATCTTCGTGGCATGAACCTTGGGACTGCCTCACATAAGCCCCCCATTGAACAAGTGTAGATGATGTACCGTGACACTGGTAATGTATATCCTATCATATATAGCATATTTCATGTATTCCACAGAGGAGTAGCAGTGAACGAACTCCAAAGATTGGTGCCAGTGTGAATGCACATATTCTATACCATGCTGCCAACGTTTACTAGCTTCGAAATTGTGAAATAACGGCAGTAACAATTTCGAGAGAATTTCGAGGCGAATAACATTGTAGTCTTCAAGTGTTCCTTCGCGTGCTGTCTTGTCGTGGTCTTTACGCCTTGGCGTAAACATTTTGAACATTCCTTGACAAGGACATACATTACGATTAATCACCGTGTCTAATGCGATAGGCATAGATGCGCGGTAGCGGCGCAGTAACGCTGCAGTTGCAGCGTGGTGTGGGTAAAATAATCACCTTGAAGTCGCTCTTGCATAATTACGGTGGTAGGGGTACATCATTCATTACCGATCTCCTAATATCCGGATTAGACGATACCGTGCATGTAAATGGTCCATGTGCTATATATATATATGCATATAGTCAATCGAGGGAGAGTTCAAACGCGAGGTTAACCCTTAATTCTCTCTCTCTCTTGTGTGAGAGTTTCGCCTTGATTGTTGTTTGAGATGAGAAACGATATACTCAGTGATATCTAACAGTTTATGTCACCGGATGTTTTTTTATAAATAAGAATTATACAGAGTACAAGAGTGAGCATGATTGCTCTGATCATTATTCATGCATCACTACCAAGCGCCTCCACTCGAAGTCCTCAAAATTGATGATACGTATCGCATGCTGATAGCAAAATACGATCGCAGCGTGAAAAACCTATGGCGTTACGTTTCGTAACTTGTGTCTAATTCCGCTTAACCTTGGGCTAGGGGCCGTATGAACCCATGTACTTCAAGATCATCACGGTGCTCATATGAACAAACGCAAGCAAAGCGTGACTGTAGATCAGTTTACTACGAATATCATATAGATTAAGAATACTGATCAGCGATACGGATTCGATAATTTTGGAACATCATGATGTCTTGCCAGCATCTTTGAAAACTGTTGACCGCTTCTCTCTTGCAGGAAACGAGCCTATATTTATGCATACTATGGCTGTTGTTCTTTTCTTAATTTGGTGCTAATGCTGTTATATGGAATGTCTTTGGATTACGGACGCGGAGATTCTTTAATGGACGACGACTGATTAATGAATGACGAACCAGACGCTTGTAATTTGAACAATAATTAATTCTGCTGAGGGATAGATTAAACTTCTGCATGATGAACAAAATGCTTTTCTCACAACAAACATTATATTATTATTTCCTCTATCCGTTATTGTTCCATTCGAAGGTGAGGATTTTCCTTCTATCATCGGAGTGATCAACTGATTTCTCACCCTTTTCCAAAAAAGTAAAGTGGGGATATCTCGATCTGTGCGAGGCTCCACTCATCAAATGAATAACTGGCGACTAACATAGGACAAGTTTACATAGGACAAGTTCCTCCAGTTGTTGCATATTGAAGCTAAGTTTGTTTTCTAAATGGGCATATACAGGCGTTTCGTACAGAACAAATACCCATGCTTTATACTGTAAAAGCTCATAATGTTGTCTGCTTTGCGTATACATGAATGTCAGCATGAAATTTTTAATTCACCTGATATATGATACATAGAATCATAATGGTATGTCAGTGTAACGTCATATTCATATATGATATTCGAGATAAATCATGTAAATTAATTGGATATATATGTATGCGATTGACCAGCATTAACTCTCATTAGAAAGAAATTATCTAATGCAAATTGAACCAGAAAGAGTAGTGACAGATCACAATGCCATTATATCCACTTTGCGTTTCAGAATTTTTAGAGTCAGATATCCTCTATAGCTGAGTTAATACTGCACGATCACTATATCTGTGTTGAAATAACACGCCTCGCATTTCCTGTACAATGTTGTGCTGTGTCGGGTTTTTAGTACTGCAATATACTAGTTTACTGAGTTGACTCTACGTAAGATTGAAGACACATGAACACACACAAACTAACTTTAGATATAAAACGCTACACTGAGAAATGTATTCAGCACTAATTATAATAAAGAAAATCTCCTCTGCTGATTGACAAAGACCGATTCTTTTCGCATGCTTGTCGAACGGTGACTCGCGTTAATTCATAAGTTTCTATAACGGCAATACACGTCTGTGTGATTACGAGACACTGGAGAAGGGTTCTTTTGGGATTGTATCCTAGCAACCGCTTCAATAAACATGTTTCGATCCATACATCTTCGAATGGCATTTAGAAGCGGGCATTAATTAAACACGAAGAATGAGGCACACGCCTTTGATCTAACTTTCTTGACGTGTGTTACCCTTAGCCATCTCCCGATGGAAAACTTGTCTTTGTCGATGGCTCAACAGAGCCCACTGCATACAATAGCATAGCGAGCAAAGAACCACACCAAGTCGAATAGAATGGTTATACATCGGAGAGTGGGAACAGAGCGCCCAGTCTAGATGAACTCCACTGGAGAAATAGTTGTTCGCCGTCCTCGGGAGATAGGAACGCACACTGAACGGTGGGAGCACAGTCTGTGTTTAACGGATCACATCTGTTGAAAGGTCACTGGAACTAGGAGAATCGTTCTATAGCTTCTCTCGATATGAATTTTGACGGACAATAGCTTCTGTTCATGTTGATTTTGGCCTATGCTTCAATACGAAGGCAGATGATTGACTAGTAATATGTTCGACTTAAAGTTGTCAAAATCATGCTTAATTTAATGATAATGGTCCTTCCTTTACACACTTAGGTTAATTGGTGCATATTTAGTTATGCTAGTTCGTACTTGTTAAAAATATCCCTACATGTTGAAACATGGTCCGAAATCAAAGTATACTACGTAGAAATATACAATAGAGCTATGCAGTCGACCACGCGTGCGAGCGCAGAGAGTGAATATTTTATTCATAATTTATATCCAGAAAAGCCCAATATCATACACTTTTAGTTATTTTGAATAATATTACACATAGATTCCAAGCCGGTTTCTCATAGCAAACTTGAGGAATCAGATGGGATACACGGGATGCAGTAGGCTTCTAGGATTTGAGAAATTGGCAAACATTAGTACCACTGTGGTAACAGCGCGACGTCAATGCACTAGCCGAGCGCAGGCAGGTATCGACAGATCGGAATGAGGAAGTTGTGTGGCAGACGCACAGTACACTGGGCGAATGACTCGCATCGTTCCATCATGTTGTTGTTGTCGTTTGCTGATGGTTTCGTCCAAAGTATGGAATCACCTTTTATATTGTCCGCGTGATGTTCTCATGAACTTGCATAGATCAATGATACCATATTTGAAATTATTATTTTCGAATTTCATTGAAGATAGATCGTCGAAGTATTAGCTCAAGAAAATGGAAAATCCTTTAGAAATGTACGAGCAGATAAACTCATCTTCACTAGAAATGCATTGTTTCTTTTAGGAAGATTACGCCGTCTCATGACTCAACCACTGACGCAGTATCGTTTACATAGTGCGTTTTTGCTATGAAGACATGCGGGCTATACGAGTGATAACGTTTCGTTTTGAAGGATGTAAATACGAAGGTAATAAACTCGATAGAAATAATCCGCATACCACGGATCAGATAATACGGATCAGATGTCAAACGTCAGGATTGGACAACCAACAGTCGAAGCAGTATTATTATAGCATAAATTCGTAAGATACAACATTAAATTTGGGTTGATAGCCTGATTATAAAACAAGTCGAAGATGACAATTCTAGAATTACGAAACTAGAATAGGAGACTACAATGTTTCCTCGTCAATTCGATGCTTAACAAATACAAACCGTGAGGGAGCACATGCTGTTTTTCGCATCGATCGCTGTCTGGAAGCTTTTACTGCATCCACCGTCGGGAATTAAGTTCTTAATTATGCATCGTACTGGCTGCTGCAGAAGATTGACACCTCGTTAGTTTCGCACCTTATAAATTGAAGCTCTATAAATTCTAATAAATGCGCGCCTACCTTCAAGAGATTCATATATTAGTGTTGTATATACAACCACCTGGACTGCAAAAAGTGACGACAACAGTTGCGACATTGTCGACCACCCCTTTCTGTACAGTAATAACCCATAAGGACCTTCATGTGACGCATACATATCTAGCCTAGTAGCATTTGCTCGATACTGTATAAAATGTGACGATTTCAACTTATGCGTTGATGCAGAAACTGATTCTACAAGAGTATACCATCAAAGTTTCTCAAATTTGGTGATAAATTTCAAACACAAATAGCGATCGTAGTAGTGGGCC
This sequence comes from Hanleya hanleyi, assembly GCA_036873755.1. Lineage (NCBI taxonomy): Eukaryota > Metazoa > Mollusca > Polyplacophora > Lepidopleurida > Hanleyidae > Hanleya > Hanleya hanleyi. The sequence goes on along the minus strand of JAVTVY010025090.1, from coordinate 75,124 downwards.
CTGAGTTGATAATACTCATTCGTTATAAGTTTTTATATATTTTGTACCTCCCTGACTACTTCCGGGACTTCAGATTCACAGGCAGGGCTAAACCATAATATTCATAGGCCATTGGAGTGTATGAGCGTAGTAAAAGGGACGAGCAGGGCGAATCCATACAAAACCGTACAAACCAATAAATTCAGTGCTGTTCAAGTTAGGTTCAATGCCATTGGAAGGATATTTAGCACTCTGGCTATGCAGACCTGTCGTCTGCAAATTTGAATACAAAAGTAGTTCCAGCCAACAACTATATCGAATCCAAGTAATAATGAATTTGGCACCTGAGATTCTACGAAAAAATAGTATGAAAATGAAATATGTGTAAACTGATGAACGGGTATGAACGGTTATGATTTATGAGTACCGCAAAATATCCTATTTGAATAACCGGTTACAGATCGGTGATACTGACTGACAACCGGAGCATTACGATGCTTTGTCGGTAATACTGATAACAAAGCAACTCGTGTGTTTTGTATTTCAAGATCGTTTCAACTCGTGTGTTTTGTATTTATGTACCCCAAGATCCTCATGGTACTCATATGAACAGTCACAATCAAAGCGTGGCTGAGATACATCATTCTTTAGATGATGACCTTACAACGAATATTATGGATTAAGAATACTGATCAGCGATACGGATTTGATATTTTTGGAACATCATGATGTTTTGCCGGCATCATTGAAAACTGTTCACCGCTTCTCTCTTGCAGGAAACAAGCCTATGTTTATGTATACCATGATTGTCTTTTTTGAATTTGGTGCTAATACTGTTATTATGGAATATGGAATAAGTCTTTGGATTATGGACGCGGATATTCTCTAATGGACGACGGCTGAATTATGAATGACGGACCAGACGCTTGTAATTTCATGCTTCTCAACAATATCCGGCATAGTTAGCGTCTAGTTTATTTCAGGTACTGATCCATTCTCCAGCAGATCATGTTTGCCTGAAATTGAAACTCCATATAAAAGAAAGCTTGTTCTTTGATTGAGATAAACGATCATCCATATTCCGTGACAGAGAGTGATATTTGTGAAAATGAAACTGAATATTGTAAAATATTCCCATGATCGTGAATTTTAGAGGAAGAAAAGGCAATCATGATACATAATAGATGAAAACCTAGCTTTACGCCCAGCAGTCTGCTCTCCCGACATCGCCGCTCTTCGTCCAACTTATAGATGGCTACAATGATAATATATTATAGATGCGTCATGTCTTAAACAAGAAATAGTGAGCCGAGTGATCATGAAAGTTCAGAAAAGGGCCATCAGCCATGAAAGCATCTGTGAATTAGACACGAAGACACACTTTGGTTTGTTGGCAAAAACTGACCACCTGAGAGAATATATGTATGAAAAAGCTTTATCAAAGAGGAGCTGGTGTATACATGTCTTACATAGTAAGATTTGCTAATGTACATCCTCTGAAGAATGGGACCATGTCAATAAATCAGTATTTTAGACGATCGTTAGGCATGAAACAAAGTTTCTCAAATTGTATATATTGTATCGCACACTGCCCACAGAATACGATCCTAACCTACAAGATATCTAGTGCCACATTGGACACCTTGTGACTAATTCCTCATTCCCATATCCCTCCTGGGCGATTCTGGGCTATATCGTAGGCTGGAAGGGGTCGGGCTGATTCTGCCACATTTGTTGGGTTCCCCGCTGCTTCAACTTGGAGAAGATAACGTGAGTGTGCCATGGGTCGGACATTCAGATGTTACACACGAATAAATAGAAGAGAGCAGTACTATGGAGTCATTCAGTCATTTGGACCTGTCTTGTATATCTAGTGTTACTGAAGGTGGCTGTTCGAATCATCTGTAACGAAGCTTACATATCATTATGAGAATTGAGAATCAATTCTGCAAACATCGTAGATCCTAATTACTGAATACTACACCTGCATCTCCAATACTAGTAAGCTAGTAAGTGATATGGAAGAGTAATATTAAATATCAGTTTGCAATGTCAGCCACACATGTTTCCATAATGAACCTTGAAGTGATCAAATAAATAATCTCATACCATGATCGATGGTGCAGGTGAATCTCGTAGTATAAACTGAAATTGTTACCAGATGTCCCGTTATTACGAATGAGACAGATTGGATTGGATTGGATCAATCATAGACTGGAAAACTTGCTGTTATGTAGTCAAATGGAAGTTCATAATAGTGCTTATTGCTTCCATACAGTTGAATTCAGTCCAATTCAGCAATAATATTTCAGTTAATACTTAATAACATGTGCTTTTCACGGTAAATAAAATACGATGTTTTAAAGAGAAATCTGTAATTTGTACCCCCACTGTCCCAGTGTGTCATCCTCAATTTAGCATGCTGTAAAAGACAAGCTGATTCTGTGGATGATGTAACCTGTGAGTGAGTGGGTTGGTGTTTAACATCACGTTCAGCAGTAATTTCGGCCATATAGCGACGATATAACCAACCACTAAATTATTAACCGGACGTTGCGACTACCCATGCACGGTTATCGTGTAGAGAAAAATAATCCTCTCCGTGTGGCAACAGAAAGGGAACAAAACGAGTCACGCTTAGTAGAATTTTTTAGATCCTTTTTGAAATGTGATGATTTTAATTAATGTCAAAGACATTATTTCAGAAACTTGTAAAACAGGGATATACCACCAAGCGCCTCCAGTCCAAATTTCTCAAAAATGGCGATACATATCGCTTGCTGATAGCAAAATACGAGCGTAGCGTGCAAGATCTATGGCGTTACATTTCGTAATTAGTATCCGATTCCGCTTATTCCCTGGGCTAGCGGGCATATGACCCTATGAACTTCAAGATCCTGATGGTGTTCATATGAACAGGCACAATCAAAGCGTGACATCCTTCACTAAATAAAAGACCTTACAACGAATCATATGGATTAAGAATACTGATCAGCGGTATTTTTGGAACATCATGATGTCTGCTTCTCCCTTGCAGTGAATGATTGTTGTTGTGTACCTCAGTGCATGTTCCTCGGCCGAGTCTCTAATAGATCGAAATGCACTAAGAGCGTTCTCGATACAAATGACAGATATATTTCTGGCATCAAAGCAAGGTTATCGCATCAAACCTTTTAATATTGCGCTTGACAGCCACCGTGGGTGTTTCACGTCTCCACTCGTTAATATTTCAGCTCCATTTATTTCAACTTTATACCTCGTAATTCATAGGCTGATCCTAGTTGTTCTACAACAAACTGTATTTATTTGGTTTCCTGAGTGAAGTGTGGTCAACAGTATGTTGGCAAGACCACACAAATACTTCATCTCTGGTCACAGAAAACACGTTAGGATAAACTGTTGCACATAGGTCAGCATTTTCTGGCCCGGCCTTGGTTGGGCCAATTTTACAATGACAATTCTGGAAATCAGTATTCCAGCGGGACCTGCATGAATAACATACAAGCGTCTGGTCCGTCATTCAATCTTCAGCCGTCGTCCATTAAAGAATTTCCGCGCCCATAATCAAACGCCTTATTCCATATAACAACATTAGAGCTAAATTAAAAAAAATAGTATACATGGTATACAAAAATAGGCTAGTTTCCTGTAAGAGAGAAGCGATCAACAGTTTCCAATGATGCCCTCAAGACATCACGATGTTCCAATAATATTAAATCTGTATCGCTGATCAGAATTCTTAATCCATATGATTTTATTTGTAAAGTCGATATCTAGAGAATGATATAGCTCAGTCACGCTTTGATTGTGCCTGTTCATACGGTGCCTAGCCCTGGGTTAAGCGGAATTAGACACAAGTTACGGAACATAACGCCATACATCTTGCTCTCTACGCTCGTATTGTTCAATTAGCATGGGGTATGTATCGCCGAATTTGATTTACTTTGAGTGGAGGCGCTTGGTGGTATAGCCCTGTTTATACGTTTCGGCAGTAAAGTGTTGTGACGTTAATTAAAAGAGTCACATCTAACACAAGATCTAGCAAAGGCGAGCCATGTATACGCAATACGCAGCCCCCAATGGAATATTGCTGTTCAGAAAAGGATAGTTCGCGTTGTTTGAGTTTTTATCATCTCTTGTCGTAAGTCGACGAGAGAGACGTCTCGCTTCATTTCTATGGAGATCAGGGCCTAAATATGGCCTGCCATTAGGGTTATCTGTAGTTTCCTTCAAATCCAGGCAAGGTGGATATATATTCTGCGCTGCGTCATTTATATAGCGATTATCTACAGCGAGAAGATCGTCCATATAGCGTTTGGTGAATGAGAAGGAACGGACTTTGAAATGATCGGTGTTGAAAGTGCCTGCGTATCAGGCTTAGTAGCATTTGCTAGATCCTGTGTGAAATTTGACGATTTTCATCAACGTCACAAAACGCTATTTCATAAACTGATAAAACAGGGTTAAACCACCGAGCGCATCCACTCAAAGTTTTAAACATTTGACTATACATATCGCTTGCTGATAGCAAAAAAACCCCGAGCGTATCGTGCAGATTGTATGACGTTACCTTTCGTAGCTTATGTCTAATTTCGCTTAACCCGGGTTAGAGGCCGTATGAACCCATGTTCTTTTTTTGTACGTCACAGTGACGTCATTATCAAAAACAGCATTTTTGGTCGATTTTTCGGTCGGATTTTCCGAATTATTTATTTATACAATTTCTCCCCAAAAACTGCATGACAAATTAGTAAATATTGCTGTTATGTTAAATAAAATAGTTTTTGCCCACTTTTCATTGCGGAAAAGCAGAAATTTTGAAGAAATATGACACAAACGTCACTTTTCTTGTATCCCGCGTATCATCTTGAATTTACTAATGACCCTCTTCTCGGGGGTTATGCAAATAGGCTCCAAATGACCCCAATAGATAAACTATAAAGTCAAGGAGTTTCAGCTCTCAGTTTTTTGTCGTTCAGGAGATAGCGCTGAAAGTTTGGTAGGGGGGCCAGGTAGGGTTAAACAAGCCAAGATCTTGAACTTTGTGATCGTATTTTTTTATTTATATGAAATATTTATCACCATATCATATTACATTTTCCTATGAAGTTAATACGAGTTAATATAAATAGAGTCATCGAGAGTAGAGTATAAGATTATTACATGAGTGACAGCATGGTGAATAAAAATAGCGAAGATGCAGTGAACAGGTAGCGAATACGTCTAGAGACATGAAACAGTTCGTCTAATTGAGATATTATCCAAGTGGCATTAATAAGTATATACCAGTTACATGCACTGGTATATGGCATATAAACGTATCAAAAATTGTATGTGTTAGAAATCAGGCTGAGTGGTGAGATAATTAGTCAGTTCGTATCACAATTTTGCATAATTAACGGGCAGTGTTTTTGCATCCATACAAACTATACATTTTCTGAAAGCCCTTGATTCAAGGAATTTAGATAAATAAATAACTTTCTCGAATTAATTACAAGAATCGATTCATTTAAAGATAAATGACGTCATTTAGAAGCGTATAGTCCTCAAAATCACGCGATAATAACTCTCAGTTTTTATCAAACAAACTTGCTATTTTGGAATAATGAACTTTACCATTTGAATAAAAAAGGTTGCCTCATTGTTTTTAGTTTGGGCCTAGAAGTTATTTTATCGTCGTGCAAAGTTGAAAGATTGAAAAAACTACGAAAAATCGGCCCCTCTCCACTAAATCATAATTAATTCGTGAACAGGGCCGAACTTATAATATTTGAGGCAACCTTTTGAAGATATACATGATTGGAATATTGTGTCTAAAGTTCATGTTTGAACACCAAATAACAAGAGTAAAATTATAACAGGGAAAACCACTTTTTGGCGAAAAATTAAACGGAGAAAACGGCCAAAACCAAACAGCACTGTGTTCAACAGCTTGAGCCACGCTAATACCATGTTCGCAGTTGGACAAGAGCCCCGCTGAGACAATTCTGTGACGGCTTGAGTAGATGCCAAACACTGTTGTACGGTATTCCGGCTTTATTATAAGTATTTGATGGGTAAAGTATTAAAGTTCTAGGCCAACATTGTTTATCAAAACTGGGCAGTAAACGTCCTGCTCAAACTTCATTTACACATTCGGTAACATACATTGTACTAATATTTTCAAATATTCACTGTTCCATGGCTATTCGAGGATCTTATGCTAGGTGAGCCAATTAGTTACGCTTCTTTGGACGTGGACCTCAATACACGGTCTTCGCAGACAGATTTTTTTTTTTTTTTTTTTTTTTAAATTTGGATGGCGCTCACTGTATAAAAAGTATGTGCGCCACTATCTGTGCATTGAGTTTGCTTATATGATGAATAATATATATTAAATACTATACGGTGATTTGTGTAAATAAATATATATGTATATAAGCAATTAATCAATATGCTTTTGATCCACAGGAAGGCGATGAAGAAAAGGGACTTATAATACTAAGTGCAATTACACCAGTTATAGATAAACGACCCTTTAATAAAATCAGGATTAAAAAGGCCATAAAATACTATATGAACCCAAGAAAGGGATATAAACATTTCACACGGTCTTCGCCTTGAGCGTGAGTAATACTTATACCCCGCTGCGTCCCCTGGTGCGCGAACTTCGCGTGATTGAGCCTTACATAGTGCACGACGAATGGCTTGAGTTTTAAAAAGTCATGTTTTTTTCTAAAATGCACTAATTTTCATAATTCCTTATTCCATCAACTTGTAGGTATGGCTGTGTACTCTGGTAAAAGACAAAAAACAAAAAATCAAGAATTTGAAGCTCCGACTCGAAACAGAAACCTTAAGCGAACAAGTCTACGCAGTCAAATCCGGAAATGGAGTGGGATTCTAATAAACAGCAAGAATTCAAACTATCCAAGGCTTCCTACTCTGCAATCAGATTTTCTCTCACCAAAAGAAAAGCTGATTCCGCCACATTTGTTGGGTTTCCCACTTCTTCAACTTGGAGAAGATAGTGTGGGTGTGCCATAGGCCAGACATTCAAATGTCACACACGAATAAATAGAAGAGAGCAGTACTGGGGAGTCATTCAGTCATTTGGACCGGTCTTGTATATCTAGTTTTACTGAATGTCGCTCTTCGAATCACCTGTAGCAAAGCTTACAAATCGTCATGAGAATTGACAATCCATTCTGCCTACATTGCAGATCCTATGTACTGAATACTACACCTGCATCTCCAATACTATTTCGTGGTATGAAAGAGTAATATTAAATATCAGTTTGCAATGTCAGCCACGCATGTTTCCATAATGAACCTTGAAATGACCAAATAAATAATCTCATACCATGATCGATGGTGCAGTTGAATAAGCGGAAATTGCAACCAGATGTCCCGTTATTACGAATAACGAGACAGATGTGCATTGGATCAATCATAGACTGCAAAACTTGTTATGTAGTCAAATGGAAGTTCATAATATTGCTGATTTCAGTCTAGTTCAGCAATAATATTTCAGTTAATGTGTTGTTTATGGTAAATAATATACGATGATTTAAAGAGAAATCTGGAATTTCTACCCCCACTGTCCCAGTGTGTCATCCTCAATTTAGCATGCTGTAAAGACAAGCTGATTCCGTGGACGAGGTAACTTGTGAGTGAGTGCGTGAGTTGGTGTCTAACGTCGCGTTCAACAGTATTTCGACCATATAGCGACGATATAACTAATCACTAGATTATCAACCGGGGTTGCGCCTACCCATGCATAGTTATTGTGTAGAGGAAAACAATCCTCTCCTTGTGGCAACAGAGAGGGAACAAACGAATCCCGCCTCGTAGCATTTGTTAGATCCTTTGTGAAATGTGATAATTTTAATCAATGTCAAAGACATTATTTCAGTTAATGCCAGAGAATTGAATTGAATTTTTTCCAATCATAGATATCGTCTACCCATCTACCAAGGATTCCCCTTTTGGATTTGAGAGAACAATCCGGGAGCGGGAAGTATTCTGGTTGCTAGACATTGGGCCATTGTTTCCGTATGGCTTAAGTGATAATCGTAAACATTATCGTAAACCATCCAATCCTGGAAATTAATATTCCAGTGGGATCCGTATGAATTAATAGAGAGCGTTTAGTCCGTCATTCAATATTCAACGGTCGTCCATTAAATAATTTCCGCGTCCATAATCAAACGACCTATTCCATATAACAACATTAGAACTAAATTTAAAAAAAATAGTATACATGGTATAAATAAAAATAGGCTAGTTTCCTGTAACAGAGAAACGGTCAGCAGTTACCTATGATGCCGTCAAGACATCACGATGTTCCAATAATATCAAATCTGTATCGCTGATCAGAATTCTTAATCCATATCATTTTATTTGTAAAGTCGTTATCTAGAGAATGATATATCTCAGTAACGCTTTGATTGTGCCTGTTAATATATACGCCATGAGGATCTTGAACTACATAGGCTCATACGATCCCTAGCCCCGGGTTAAGCGGAATTAGACACAACATAACGTCATACATCTTGCTCTCTGCGCTCGTATTTTTCAATTAGCATGCGGTATGCATCGCCGAATTTGATAAACTTCGAGTTGAGGCGCTTGGTGGTATAGCCTTGTTTATACGTTTCTGCAATAAAGTTGTGTGACGTTGATTAAAAGCGTCACATTTAACACAGGATCTAACAAATGCTATTAGACGAGAGATAAGTACGCCATAAGCAGCCCCCAATGGAATCTTGCTGTTCAGAAAGAGATAGTTCACGTTGTCTGAATTGTTATCATCTCTTGTCGTAAAGTCGACGATAGACAAGGCTCGCTTCATTTCTTTGGAGATTAGAGTCTAAATATGATGCGCCATTAGGGCTATCTGTAGTTCCCTTCAAATCCAGTCAAGGTGCATAAGCATCCTTCGCTGTGTCTTTATATAGCGATTATCCACAGCGAGAAGACCGTCCATATAGCGTTTGGTGAATGAGAAGGACCGGGCTTTGAAATGATCGGTTTTTGAAAGTGCCTGCATACCAGACCTAGTAGCAAATGCTAGATCCTGTGTGAAATGTGATGATTTTAATCAACGTCACAAAACAGTACTTCAGAAACTGATAAAACAGGGTTACATCACCAAGCGCATCCACACAAATTGTTGTTTTCATTTAACCATACATATCGCTTGTTGATAGCAAAATACGAGCGTAGAGTGTAAGATGTATGGAGGTACTTTTCGAAACTTATGTCTAATTCCGCTTAACCCAAGTTAGGAGCCGTATGAACCCATGTACATGACTACATCATTCTCCAGATAATGTCTTCAAAGCGAAAATAATATGGCTTAAGAATACTAAACAGCGATACAGATTTGCTATTTTTGGAACACCATGATGTCTTGCCAGATCCAGAAATTAATTAGTTTTGCTCCTTTTGTTAAATAGCCCAAGTACTTATCCCTCCTTGACTAGTAGATGATGTCCTGGTCGATAGTGTCTCACTTGCCTCTCCTGCCAAATACGGACAAGACTCAAGATAAGAACAAAATGATAGTGCTTAATCAAAATTTGTTTGGAAATCAGGAACTAAATATCCTTTTGTGTTATTTAAAGAAGGAATACTTTATTCAATTACAAAGTAAGTTCCATTAATATGGTTCAAAATGATGTTGCAACTACATTATTTACAATATCTAGAACAGTATTATATAAAACAACGTTTCCAGTCTATTTATTTCCACCAAGTTGACGTTTTAACTTCTAATGAATGAAGTGTGCTTGACTCTAATATTTGTGTGCAGCCTGTTGACAACGGGGAATTCGCGAGAACACAAAACTATATACACCCAATTTCAGTAGGATTCTCAATGAGTAGCGTGAGGACGATTAGATACTGATAGGTACATTTTCGTTTGCATTGATTTCATTTCATCTGCTATTAACTGGTTGGTCAGAACAGAAATTTAATGCTATATGTCGTCTCCGTGAGCGGAGAAACCGATCAACCGTACCGTTCCACACTTATGCATGTACAGGAACGACGTGGCTTATAACGGGTGCATCGTATGGAATCATATTTGGACCGATCACGAAATATTGTTTACCTGGATCGCGAACAATCGCATTTGTTGCAAAAGAAAAATACTGTACAATTTAACCCTATCTGGCCTGGCCATTAAGAGGCCTGGAGGGGCCGAAATGCCGATTCCCCTAATTATTGTTTTACCGCTTGAGCTAGGGGCTGAACGTTACCACACTATACCCTTGGGTCAAGCTCTGCCACAAAATGTAAAAAAAAACAAGATGGCCGCTTTGATGACGCCACAGTGACGTCATTTTCAAAAACGGCATTTTTGGTCGATTTTTCGATCGGATTTTCCGAATTTTTTATTTGTGCAATTTCTCCACAAAAACTGCATGGTAAATTAGTAAATATTAATGTCATGTGAAATAAAATAGTTTTTGCCCACTTTTCATTGCGAAAAAGCAGAAATTTTGAAGAAATATGACAAAAACTTAACTTTTCTGGTATCCCAAGTGGCCGCCATCTTGAATTTTTCTATGAGCCTCTGCTGGGGGGGTATGCAAATAGGCTCAAAATGACCCCAATATAATAAACTATCAAGTCAAGGAGTTTCAGCTCTCCATTTTGTGTCGTTCAGGAGATAGCGCCGAAAGTTGGCTAGGGGGACCAGTTCCCCCCCCCCCCCAAGCCAGGTAGGGCCAAGATCTTGAACTTTGTGATCGTTTTTTTTTCTTATATGAAATATTTATCACCATATCATAATATTTTCCTATGAAGTTAATACGACTTAATATAAATAGTCATCGAGAGTAGAGTATAAGATTATTACATGAGTGAGAGCATGGTGAATAAAAATAACGAAGTTGCAGTGAACAGGTTGCGAATACGTCTAGAGACATGAAACAGTTCGTCTAATTGAGATATAGTCCAAGTGGCATTATTAAGTATATTCCAGTTACATGCACTGGTATATAGCATATAAACGTCTCCAAAATTGTATGTGTTAGAAATCAGGCTGAGTGGTGAGATAATTATTCAGTTCACGCTTAAGATTACTGTACCGGGTCCCAGTTGCGTACGTGTACGTATCACAATTTTGCTTAATTACGGGGCAGTGTTTTTGTATCCATACAAACTATACATTTTCTGAAAGCTCTTGATTCATGGAATTTAGATCAATAAAGAACTGTCTCTAATTTATTACAAGAATCGATTTATTTAAAGATAAATGACGTCATTTAGAAGCGTATAGTCCTCAAAATCACGCGATAATAACTCTCAGTTTTTATTAAACAAACATGCTTTTTTGAATAATGAACTTTATCATTTTGTAGTAGTCACAGTTCCGTTAATTATTGAGTAGCAGACGACCACTTGAATTGCGAGTTCCAGTGCTTGTTTATTCCAAAGTGCAGAAAAACCCTAAACAAGTAAACAAATAAAAACAGTGAATATACATATTAACTCTTTACAATGGCACCTGTAATATTTTGTATAATATCATGTAAATATATATCTCTGTCAGAAAGTATCACAGATATACAGGTATGCAATGTAGGCAATAATATTTAGTATCACAGTTATAGTTATTATATAAGTTGTACCAAGTGACGTCATTGTGACGTCAACATTACTACGTTATAATATAAATAAGGTACATGCCTATTACATTGCACCATTGTTCTTTTATGGACATATAAAACACATTATACATGTATAAGCAATCACATAATATAAAGTACATGTAAAGTAACACCTACCCCGTCTGTGGGACAGGGGCTGACTAGAAAGGGAACTCGCCCTTTATCCAGTTATGTAACTACTGCACATGTGATGGGCACCTGCATAAGAATATTACAAATATGCTTAGCGATTCGCAAAACATCAAAACTACAAATAATAAGGTCTCAAACAATTCGCATGAGCAACACACACACACAAAATAAGAAGTTTACGGTACATGAAAACTTCACAATATAACACAAATACATATATTATCCTGCTTCGAAAATAGCGGATTTACACAAATCTAATCAGGAAATAATATTACATTCAAAGGGTAAAAGATATATAAAACACTAACCTCAAGTTGATCAGGCTTGACTCGGTCAAATCAACGCTATGCTGACAGCTCGATAACAAAAGACAAGTGAGAGTGAATGGCAAATCCCGTGCCGGGCAGCACACCGGGAACACCTTCGTCACGAAGCGATTCACCAATCGCCCGCCGCGCTGCTCACCACGTGTCCGAAACATACTGCTCACTGCTGTACGAGCGCTGCGCAACGGTCTCTGCCACAGCAAAGCATAGAAATAAACTGCGAAAATAGACTCTGCCATACACTACCCTCCACGGAAAAAATGATGTTCACATCATTTACAACCATCAGGAGCAGTTCTCATGACAAACATCATTGTTCGGCAGACTTCGTCTCGAACTTCCTTGGAGATATCTAAATCCGCCAAGGAACGCAGGACATTTACTTTGGTTAACCAGTCCGGGTCGGGAACAACTTGAGACATCACATACTCTCCAGAAAGCATCCAAGCAGGCTTATTCGTCGCACGCGTGGATCTTCTCGGCGCAGGGACAGGACGATAAGGGGAATCAGCTTCGGTCTCTGAAGTTGAAGTTTGTGGAACTCCACTCTGCGAAGCACCAGATGCCACTGTATCGCCAATTTCCATGTTCTCATCTGCACCACCATCAGTCATTCGAGAAGTGGGTTCGTCTGGCCTAGCATCATCATCACCATCATCAGAGCTCTCTTCTGCATCCGAAATGCAGGATGCCGTCGAGCTCTCTTCCGACTCGTCGTCTTTCTCTATCTGACGCGAACGGGTCCTCGGGCCGGCCCTGTTATCCAATCTGCCAGACTCCACACATGCTGCAGACGATTGTGGATCATCTGTTATAATGCCCACCGGTAATAATAAATTCCTGTGCAGCATTCGCTTCCTTCCGTGACCGTTCTCTCGTTGTACCTCATACACCGGGATGTCAGGATTTGGCTGGCGAAGGATCAGATAGACCTCATCTTCCCAACGATCGGAGATTTTGTGTTTTCCCTCGTAGGCAACAACTTTCACTAGTACCCGGTCTCCAACCTGTAACACAACACCTCGGGATTTCCTGTCATATACAGCCTTTTGCGACAACTGGGCCTTTCTTGATGCCTGGGCAGCCGTCTCATAAGATGTCTTCAATCTGCCACGGAGATCCTCTACGTATTTGGCCAAAGTCACGGGGGGACGTCCAACATGCAAGCCGAATGCTATGTCGACAGGAAGACGCGGTGTCCGACCAAACATAAGGAAGAAAGGTGACTGACCTGTACTTTCATGCAGGGTACAGTTGTACGCATGTACTAAAGGCGATACGTACGCTTTCCAGTTGCTCTTCTTTTCCGGATGAAGCGTGCCGAGCATGTCTAACAGGGTGCGGTTAAACCGTTCACACATTCCGTTCCCCATTGGGTGATACGGTGTCGTTCGGAATTTTTGTACTCCTAAGATCGAACAGAGTTCTTTCACTACATGCCCCTCAAAGTTCGCTCCTTGATCCGAATGTAACCGTAGGGGAATGCCATAATGTACAATAAAGTGGTTAAAGAGCGCTTCAGCTGTTGTTTTGGCGGTCATGTTGCGCGTTGGTATGGCCTGCGCACACCTAGTGAAGTGGTCCGTTATTATCAGTATATGCTGGAATCCACCGCGTGACTTTTCCAATGTGAGAAAATCAGTACATACTAATTCCAGAGGTTGCGATGTAGCTATGCTCACCATCGGGGCCTTTGGAGCCAGGTGCATTTTCCGCTTTAAGCACCTGCCGCACTTCTGTATCCACTGGTTCACGTCCCTGGTCATACCTGGCCAAAAGAACCGTTCATTCAATAAGGACATCGTTCGATCTCGGCCAGGATGACCAGACTCGTTGTGCACGCCACGTATGCCCTTGGAAGAACAAGTTGCTGAATATCCTCGCTGCCGTCGGATTTGTGATGCAATACTCCGTCAATCAACTCCAACCGGTCAAACGAGCGCAAAATTGCCCCGTGTTCCCAATCACCGGGAAGATGGTCACGTGCGGGTTTCTCACCATCTTGAACCAACTTCGTCCAAGAAGCCCATCGCGAGATTGCGCGCGACGCCAATCCTCAGTAGTCAAACTAGGCAGGGACGTGTCCGAAGATTCCTCGAATGGATGCAGCACAGATTCTGAACAGCACAGAAGATCCACCCACGGCTGCAATGTAGTGGTCTTGCAGAGCGCCTTGATCGCCTCTGCAGGAACAATGACGTCGACATTGCCTAGACAACGCATCTGCATCCGCATTTTTCTTTCCAGGTAAGTATTCAATGCTGAAGTTGAAACACCCGAGCGAGGCCAGCCATCTGTGCCCAGTTGCGTCCAGATTCGCAGTGGTCAGGACGTAAGTGAGGGGATTATTGTCAGTCTTCACAGCGAACCGACTACCATACAAATAATCCCTAAACTTCTCGGTCACCGACCATTTCAGGGCCAAAAATTCCAGCTTGTGTGCCGAGTAGTTCCGTTCAGACTTGGTCAGCCCTCGGCTGGCATAACTGATAACACGCATGATTCCGTCCTGGTCCTGGTACAGAACCGCACCGAGCCCTTGCTTACTAGCATCCGTGTGGAGCTCAAACGGCTTCGTATAGTCTGCAAATCCAAGGATAGGCGGAGAAGATAACATGGTCTTCAGCAGCTCAAACGCTTTTTCCTGTTTTGGACCCCATTTCCATGGACGTACATCCCTGGACTTGGTCTGCTTACCACGCTTTGTTGTGGCAACTGGCATGAGATCTGTCAAAGGCCTGGCAATCTTGGCAAAATCCTTCATGAACTTCCTGTAATACCCAGTGAAGCCCAAGAAACGACGAACTTCTTCCGCTGTAGTGAGAGTAGGCCAGCTAACTACCTTGTCGATTTTTTCAGGATCAGCCTCGATTCCTTGCCAAGAGATGATATGTCCCACATAGCGCATTTTGTCCTTGAAAAACGAGCATTTCTGTGGGGCGAGCTTCATTCCGCATTCCTTCAACCTTTTAAGGACCCGTTTTACTCGCTCCAGATGCTCCTCAAATGTCTTCGAGAAAATTAGCAAATCGTCTATGTAGACTACACAAATCTTCAAATTAAGGTCACCCAAGATCGTCTCCATTAGCCGTTGGGACGTTGCAGGGGCGTTTGCTAAGCCGAAAGGCATGCGATTGTACTCATAAAAACCCATGGGACCAACGGTGAATGCTGTGCGTTGTGCGTTGTTTGTGCTCCTCTACGATTTCAACCTGGTGGTATCCACTCTTTAGATCCAGCACGCTAAAATACCTGGATCTACCAACGCAATCAAACAGTTCTTCGATCCTTGGAAGTGCGTAGGAATCCTTTATGGTACGGTTATTCAATTGTCTGTAGTCTATACATACACGTAGCGAACCATTCTTCTTTCGTACCAGAACAACATTAGAAGCCCATGGCGAATGTGATGGTTGGATTACTCCACAGGCTAACAGTTGACGGAGATGATCCCGGACTTCCTCATACATAGCCGGTGGTATGGGGCGATGACGCTGTTTAAATGGGATGTCATTGCTCAACTCAATCTTGTGCTCCACAATATTTGTACACCCCAAATCCAGGTCATCTTTAGAAAACACGTCACGATGTTGGACTATCAAATCCAGCCCACGCTGAAGTTCTTCTTCAGAGAGATTAGATTCAGCGACTATCTTCTGGAGTAATTACAAGCGTCTAGTCCGTCATTCATAATCCAGCCGTCGTCCATTAGAGAATATCCGCGTCCATAATCCAAAGACCTATTCCATTTTCCACATAACAGTATTAGCACCAAATTCAAAAAGACAATCATAGTATACATAAACATAGGCTTGTTTCCTGCAAGAGAGAAGCGGTCAACAGTTTTCAATGATGCCGGCAAGACATCATGATGTTCCAAAAATATCAAATCCGTATCGCTGATCAGTATTCTTAATCCATAATATTCGTTATAGAGTCGTCATCTAAAAAAGATGTATCTCAGTCACGCTTTGATTGCATTGTCTTCAAAGGAGTACCATGAGGATCTTGAAGTACATGGGTTCATACGGCCCCTAGCCCCGGGTTAAGCTGAATTAGACACAAGTTACGAAACGTAGCGCCATAGATCTTGCACGCTACGTTCGTATTTTGCTATCAGCATGCGATATGTATCGCCAAATTTGAGAAACTTTGAGTGGAGGCGCTTGGTGGAATAGCCCTGTTTTATAAGTTTCTGCAACAATGTTTTGTGACGTTGATTAAAATCATCACATTTAACACAGGATCTAGCAAATGCTACTAAGCGAGATATGTATACGCCATATGCAGGTCCCACTGGAATATTACTGTCCAGAAAGGGATAGTTTACGATGTCGAAATTGTAATCATCTCTTTTGTCATAAAGTCGACGAGAGAGAATGCCCGCTTCATTTTTATAGAGATATAGATCTAAATAAGATGTGCCTGTAGGGCTATCTGTAGTTTCCTTCAAATCCAGTGAAGGTGGATATATATCCTTCACTGCGTCATTTATATAGCGATTATCCACAGCGAGAAGA
Organism: Hanleya hanleyi; assembly: GCA_036873755.1. Lineage (NCBI taxonomy): Eukaryota > Metazoa > Mollusca > Polyplacophora > Lepidopleurida > Hanleyidae > Hanleya > Hanleya hanleyi. Next base: position 58,504 of record JAVTVY010025090.1, on the reverse strand, counting down.
TCGTCTATATAGCGTTTGGTGAATGAGAAGGAACGGGCTTTGAATGGATCGGTTTTTGAAAGCGCCTGCATATAGTCATATTCATAAGAGAACAGATACAGGTCGGCCAACAGGGGTGCACAATTAGTACCCATTGGAATACCTATATGCTGCTGATATATTGTGTTGCCAAATCACTCTCAACCGAACTGTCAGGAGACGGAGGAGCTTCAATAGTCACTGGCTGCAACTCACAAAGAACCGCCTTTGGTGACACCACAATGGCGCGTGTGGTAATATTAGAAAGATGTACATGAACTCGTTGACATTCGCCATACGTGTAATTCAGCATCACTGGTGAAACATCTAAATCCGTGGAGATGGAGGCGTCCAGAGACGGTTGGAAAACAACTGGAACCTGGTGATATGGCAGCTGTTTATCCAAGAAACCAGCAACTGTAACCTCAGAATTAGCCGGAATAACAACGCTCTGCTCTTCTGCACACTTCACTGTCGCCAGCCGGAAGTTGTTCCGTTGGAGCTCCCGCTCCCGGAGGCAAATACATCGAAAGGTCAAATACCAAGGGGTAAATAATTCTGCTTTCTGTAGAAACCTCTCCCCGTATCGCTCCTGACAAACCTTCATGTAGTGTCCTAATATGTTGGTGCCCAATAACACCGGAACCGTGTGGGTATATTTGCTGTCCGGAACCACTAACAGTAGGCACCGCTGAGTATCAACCGGAAGTCACTGGACGTTGATATCTGCTTCAACATAACCACGGTATGGCAGAGATTGTCCACCCGCGCACTCGATGTTCAAAATCTCATCAAGTTGGTTGATGGGCAGATGCGACAAATGTCGACTGTAAAAATCCTCGCATACGGTGGAAATAGTTGCTCCAGTATCCAATAGGGCTCTTGCCTCTGTGCCCTCGATGACGATTTCACTATCATTGCCTGTGCCAACCAGACCATCTGGGCGTCACGTCAGTCTGTATGTTTTCCTCGGAGCAATGCGCGCGAAAACCTATAGGGTGCCCCTCCCCATAGGTTTGTTGCAGTTTAAATGACCTTCACCATCTGCTGGAAGATTAACTCTACAACCAACGCTGACGTGACCAGACTGTTTACACCTGTAGCAGACAGGCTCGGTACCTGGACCAACCTGTGGCCATGATCCACGACCTCTCCCTCTACCGTGTCTCCGGTGATCATAGCCCCGGCGGGAGTTGTTCTGTCATCGCGACCGGTTACTCTGCCAAGCAGGAGGACCAGTAAACTGTTGATAAGAACCATCGGTCAGTGGCTGCTGAGGGACCGGATACTGAGGGACCGGATGTTGAAGGACGGAACTAACTGCTGGCGATGGAGAGGCTTCTTCGGGTGGTTTACTCTGTTGTCTTTTTAGACTTTGAACTTCATTGTTTAGTCTGTGAACCATACCACGCAGCTCTTTGACACTAGACTCTTCCACATCCGCGGCCGCCATCTTGGAAGTAACAGTCTTTTTACTGGATGACGGAAGCTTTCTGAAACTCTGCTCAAATTCTATCTGTCGCAGAGAAACTCTAAGGCGGTCGAAATCCGTAATAGAGTCGAACTTGTGACCAGAAACATCTTTCAGCGACTTCTTCAGTGCAGTCCAAAACATGGATCGCAGCATTTCATTAGTCTGGGACAGGTGAACTTGGCCTTGGTCTACCGCCTTCACCAGAATATCCTCAAGCCTGCAGCCCCAACTTGACACGTCTTCGTCATCTTCCTGTCTGGAGCTATAAAACTTGTCTAAAAGATTCCTTTCGTTCGACAACACCATATATACTATCTAACTTGTCGACGATTTCCCGAATATCCGCCCTTGGACCCAGGCGCATGACAACTCGACCAGCTTCACCTCTTAAGGACTGTCGGATAGCTTGGGCGAGAACGGGTTTGGAATATGCCCCATCCTGGAGAAGGCATCTGACCTCATACTTCCAGAGGTCATAAGTTGTCTCCCCTTTGGATACCTTATGATCGCCAGAGAAAGTAGATATTCTGGGAAAATGAGAACTGGTCCAGATTTTAGCGGCCTGTGGTTCCTCCTTAACTTCCGGTGCATCCTGGGAAGATATAAAATCTCGCATCCACTTCTTTACGTCGTCGGGGGTATCCGTTTGAGGCTTGACTCCGAGTTGCTTGAACGTATCACCAAACTGCTTCAGCTCTTCTTCCGAGAACGAGGTAGCCATGTTGCGAGTGGGAGACCTAAATGTTTAATACTATCAGTGCACTTACCAACACTGCGATCACCTGAAAGAAAACTGAGCGAGAAATCTATACTTACATGTTCGCAATCAATGATAATTAGAACACTTACTCCAAACCCAATGCTATATAACAATAGATCCCAGCGAACGCGCAAGGGATAATTACCTATGCAAAGGCCAAACTCAAAGGATGTGGGGATACTAAAGGCCAAGGTCAAAGGATACGGGAATACTTACCAATCTAAAGGCCAAGGTCAAAGGACATGGGTATACTTACCAATGTAAAGGTCAAGGTCAAAGGGTATGGGTATACTTACCAATGTAAAGGTCTGTTGGCCGACCTGTATCTGTTCTCTTATGAATATAACTATATGCAGGCGCTTTCAAAAACCGATCCACTCAAAGCCCGTTCCTTCTCATTCACCAAACGCTATATAGACGATCTTCTCGCTGTGGATAATCGCTATATAAATGACGCAGTGAAGGATATATATCCACCTTCACTGGATTTGAAGGAAACTAGAGATGGCCCTACAGGCACATCTTATTTAGATCTCTATCTCTATAAAAATGAAGCGGGCATTCTCTCTCGTCGACTTTATGACAAAAGAGATGATTACAATTTCGACATCGTAAACTATCCCTTTCTGGATAGTAATATTCCAGTGGGACCTGCATATGGCGTATACATATCTCGCTTAGTAGCATTTGCTAGATCCTGTGTTAAATGTGATGATTTTAATCAACGTCACAAAACATTGTTGCAAGAAACTTATAAAACAGGGCTATTCCACCAAGCGCCTCCACTCAAAGTTTCTCAAATTTGGCGATACATATCGCATGCTGATAACAAAATACGAACGTAGCGTGCAAGATCTATGGCGCTACGTTTCGTAACTTGTGTCTAATTCCGCTTAACCCGGGGCTAGGGGCCGTATGAACCCATGTACTGCAAGATCCTCATGGTGCTCATATGAACAGTCACAATCAAAGCGTGACTGAGATACATCTTTTTTAGATGACGACTCTATAACGAATATTATGGATTAAGAATACTGATCAGCGATACGGATTTGATATATTTGGAACATCATGATGTCTTGCCGGCATCATTGAAAACTGTTGACCGCTTCTCTCTTGCAGGAAACAAGCCTATGTTTATGTATACTATGATTGTCTTTTTGAATTTGGTGCTAATACTGTTATGTGGGAAATGGAATAGGTCTTTGGATTATGGACGCGGATATTCTCTAATGGACGACGGCTGGATTATGAATGACGGACTAGACGCTTGTAATGGGAATACTTACCAATAGAAAGATCAAGATAAAAGGGTATGGGTATACTAACCAATGTAAAGGTCAAGGTCAAAGGGCACGGGGATACTAAAGGTCAAAGGGTATGGGAATACTTACCTTGAGCGCAAACGAACAACACTGAGCAATATCGGACAATGGCGAGCCGAAAGCGGGCAATGGTAATCGTGTAACGCAATGCGAACCAGAGGTGCTAGAGTACCAGAGTACCAAAATACTAATAAGATTTGTGTATCTGATCAAGCCTGCTCAGTTATTAAATCAATATAGGAGTAGTAGATTACAAAATATACTGCAAGTGGTATGTGAAATACAGTAGCCAAAATGGATAAACAGGATACAATAACCCAATGTGGTCAAAATGAGTAATGAGTTTTGGAAAACAAAATAGGAACAGGGTACAATAAACCAATGCGAAGAAAATGAGTAACGAGTTTTGGAAAACAAAATAGGAACAAAATGTTCTTAGTACAAAACTATTTGCAAATGTTTGAAATTACGAACAAATAGTTTCAAGGTGTAGAAATTCAACAATACCGGAGTAGTAATTTTAGCCAAAATGAGTTGAACAAAATGACGATGTATGCAAAAATAAACTGAAAACGCGACACCGCAAATGTATACTATGCGATAATGTCGTGCAAAGAATATATATATATTATTTTTGGAGTGTACAATATTGGCAGCAGACTATTGAAATAGATTAACCAAGATTGAGAAATCTAACAAATCGATTGAAAAGTAGTAATGCAATGTGTTTTAAAGATTTTCAATGAATTAGTAGAATCTGTAGGATGGAATCAACTTGGAAAGTTCATTTGCAATTAATAACACATAGAATGTTGTTGTTGGAAGTACATGGGTATTAATGTGTTCCACAATTGACTGACAAATGTTGTTGTTGGTACATATACGGCACACGTACAGTTATACAACAGTATTTATATATTTTTTTTAGTGGTTGCAATCTGGATTATGCAAAATGACAACTGAGTGACATTATTTTTTTATTTTTTTTTCACTTATGTCAAGATATTGAATTGTCAATAAAGCTAACTGGTCCAATCTTGAAAGTCAGTTTCCAGTTTCCAGTATAAGTCAGTATTGGTGCATCTGCAACCTCAAGATCTACAAGATTCGTCGATTCACATAAAGTTCACTGATACTCATCCACGTGACAGTATTTCTGGCTCCCACGGAACACACAGATCAGCTGGCCCTACTCTCAACCGGTAAGTAAGCCCTAAGCGATGGGGTGCCCAAAGTAATCGACATCCAGGTAAGCTCAACACTTCGTTGATCCAAGCGATGGAGTGCCCAACTTCATCAATTTCCAGGTAACACTGGAACCTCGCTAGAGGCTCCAAAATGTAGTAGTCACAGTTCCGTTAATTATTGAGTAACAGACGACCACTTGAATTGCGAGTTCCAGTGCTTGTTTATTCCAAAGTGCAGAAAAACCCTAAACAAGTAAACAAATAAAAACAGTGAATATACATTACTCTTTACAATGGCACCTGTCATATTTTGTATAATATCATGTAAATATATATCTCTGTCAGAAAGTATCACAGATATACAGGTATGCAATGTAGGCAATAATATTTAGTATCACAGTTATAGTTATTATATAAGTTGTACCAAGTGACGTCATTGTGACGTCAACATTACTACGTTATAATATAAATAAGGTACATGCCTATTACATTGCACCATTGTTCTTTTATGGACATATAAAACACATTATACATGTACAAGCAATCACATAATATAAAGTACATGTAAAGTAACACCTACCCCGACTGTGGGACAGGGGCTGACAAGAAAGGGAACTCGCCCTTTATCCAGTTATGTAACTACTGCACATGTGATGGGCACCTGCATAAGAATATTACAAATATGCTTAGCGATTCGCAAAACATCAAAACTACAAATAATAAGGTCTCAAACAATTCGCATGAGCAACGCACACACAGAAAATAAGAAGTTTACGGTACATGAAAACTTCACAATATAACACAAATACATATAATATCCTGCTTCGAAAATAGCGGATTTACATAAATCTAGTCAGGAAATAATATTACATTCAAAGGGTAAAAGATATATAAAACACTAACCTCAAGTTGATCAGGCTTGACTCGGTCAAATCAACGCTATGCTGACAGCTCGATAACAAAAGACAAGTGAGAGTGAATGGCAAATCCCGTGCCGGGCAGCACACCGGGAACACCTTCGTCACGAAGCGATTCACCAATCGCCCGCCGCGCTGTTCACCACGTGTCCGAAACATACTGCTCACTGCTGTACGAGCGCTGCGCAACGGTCTCTGCCACAGCAAAGCATAGAAATAAACTGCGAAAATAGACTCTGCCACAATTTGAATAAAAGAAGTTGCCTCAGTTTTTTTAGTTAGGGCCTAGAAGTTATTTTATCGTCGTGCAAAGTTGAAAGATTAAAAAACTACAAAAAGTCGACCCCTCTCCACTAAATCATAAATAATTCGTGAACAGTGCCGAACTTAAAATATTTGAGGCAATCTTTTGAAGATCTACATGATTAGAATATTGCGTCCAAAGTTCATGTTTATACATAAAATAACAAGAAAGAAATTATAACAGCGAAAATCACTTTTTGGTAAAAATTAAACGACGAAAACCAATCAACACTGTGTTTAACAGCTTGAGCCACGCTAATCCCCTGTTCGCAGTTGGATAAGAGCCCCGCTGAGACAATTCTGTGACCGCTTGAGTAGATGCCAAACACTGTTGTACGGTGTTCCGGCTTTATTATAAGTATTCGTCGGGCAAATTACAAGCGTCTGGTCCGTCATTCATAATTCGGCCGTCGTCCATTAGAGAATATCCGCGTCCATAATCCAAATTACAAGCGTCTAGTCCGTCATTCATAATCCAGCCGTCGTCCATTAGAGAATATCCGCGTCCATAATCCAAAGACCTATTCCATATTCCATATAACAGTATTAGCACCAAATTCAAAAAGACAATCATAGTATACATAAACATAGGCTTGTTTCCTGCAAGAGAGAAGCGGTCAACAGTTTTCAATGATGCCGGCAAGACATCATGATGTTCCAAAAATATCAAATCCGTATCGCTGATCAGTATTCTTAATCCATAATATTCGTTGTAAAGTCGTCATCTAAAGAATGATGTATCTCAGTCACGCTTTGATTGTGTCTGTTCATATGAGTGCCATGAGGATCTTGAAGTACATGGGTTCTTACGGCCCCTAGCCCCGGGTTAAGCGGAATTAGACACAAGTTACGAAACGTAGCGCCATAGATCTTGCACGCTACGTTCATATTTTGCTAGCAGCATGCGATATGTATCGCCAAATTTGAGAAACTTTGAGTGGAGGCGCTTGGTGGAATAGCCCTGTTTTATAAGTTTCTGCAACAATGTTTTGTGACGTTGGTTAAAATCATCACATTTAACACAGGATCTAGCAAATGCTACTAGGCGTGATATGTATACGCCATATGCAGGTCCCACTGGAATATTACTGTCCAGATAGGGATAGTTTACGATGTCGAAATTGTAACCATCTCTTTTGTCATACAGTCGACGAGAGAGAAGGCCCGCTTTATTTTTATAGAGATATAGGTCTAAATACGATGTGCCTGTAGGGTTATCTGTAGTTTCCTTCAAATCCAGTGAAGGTGGATATATATATCCTTCACTGCGTCATTTATATAGCGATTATCCACAGCGAGAAGATCGTCTATATAGCGTTTGGTGAATGAGAAGGAACGGGCTTTGAATGGATCACTTTTTGAATGCGCCTGCATATAGTCATATTCATAAGAGAATAAGAGAACAGATATAGGTCAACCAATAGGGGTGCCCAATTAGTACCCATTGGAATAAGTAAGTAAGTAAGTTATAGGTCAACATTGTTCATCAAAACTGTGCAGTAAACGTCCTGTTCAAACTTTCATTTACACATTCGGTAACATACATTGTACTAAAATTTTCAAATATTCACTGTTCCATGGCTATTCGAGGATCTTATGCTAGGTGAGCCAATTAGTTACGCTTCTTTGGACGTAGACCTCAATACACGGTCTTCGCCTTGAGCGTGAGTAATACTTATAACCCGCTGCGTCCCCTGGTGCGCGAACTTCGCCTGATTGAGCCTTACCTACTGCACCACGAATGGCTTGAGTTTTAAAAAGTCATGTTTTTCACTACAATGCACTAATTTTCATAATTCCTTATTCCATCAACTTGTGGGGTTGACTGTGTACTCTGGTGTAAGACAAAAAGCAAAAATCAAGAATTTGAAGCTTAGACTCGAAACAGAAACCTTAAGCGAACACGTCTACACAGTCATATCTGGAAATGGAGTGAGGTTCTAATAAACAGCAAGAATTCAAATTATCCAAGGCTTCCTACTCTGCAATCATATGTTCTCTCGCCAAAAGAAATGTTAAATTTTATGTTAAATGCTGAAAAAATGAGGATTTTAGCTGTTTTCCCCTCTCATATTTTTGCGTTTGCCGTGAAATTAATTCCAGGTATTTTGATACAGGAAATTTTCACATTACGGCGAAAAAAAACGAAACAAAGTGAGTACAATCCCGTGGTCGGAATTTGGAATTTACCCTTGAACTTTTGCTCTGAACGCCATGCTGTCAAGCAGGTGTGGCATCGTGGTTATTTCTTAACCGTTTGGCATCGCACTCCCGGAAAGCAGCTAGAAAACATTCAATATAGCGGTCACAGAGAGGTAATAGAAATACATGTATGCGATTTTCGATTTTGCTATCAAATGCGTGCGATTTCTGTCTCAAAGTGCCTGAAATTAATTTATTTCCCTTCGAAATATTATATTCTTATTTACTGAGCACCTTTTGAGAAGAAATTTACAAACACCCTTATGACGTTATTAGAGCAAGCAATGCAGTTCATCTTACGTTTGTCCTAGAGGTTGATAGTGTTTGAATTTGCATCCCTCTGAACACACTGGTAATACAAATATTCAAGGGGCGGACCACTAGGAGTTGGGAAGGAGGGAGAACGTTAATAACCATTGGACAGGGGCGTCACATGGGGGATTGAACGTGGTACACCACCTTCGTGTCCATTTTTATGTTACTATCAAAAACAAAGGGTAAAATTGTGGCAATAGACTATGATAAATATGCCTGAAATATATACGCTACAAGTGCGTCTCGGCGTATTCTATTCTAGAAAGTTATACTTTATAATATCAGCTTTGTAATAAGATGAAATTTATCCTGTCTGAATTTTTCCTGTTCTTCTCAGATCGTTTTTCCCGTCGCCTCATTTGTTAAATATATCAACATGAATACCCAGATAACAAAATAATTGGCTTCGATTTGACGCTTAACTGACACACCGCCACGATTTTTGTAATATGCATGCAGTGTCTTTTCCATGGCAATTTGCCTTTATGTGCGATAGGGAAAGGTGTATATTTTTGCATCATTTCTTCGGGGCATTACACAACACACCCCTTGAATAAATTGTGAGTCAATATTAATACTGTGTTGCAACCAGTTTAACGACCAAGGTCAACAAAACACTTAGAGAATCCCAAATAACAGGATTTCGCCTTAATTAACCAGGATCAAGGTACAGCTAGATAAATTCGCTCAATGTAGCTTCAACCAATCAAAGCTCGTTGGATTGTGTTTACAGCGCGATAGCATACATACGTCTTGGCGTTCCCCTTAGGAAGAAAGTAGACAATTTAATACATAATTTAGTTAATTACAAAGTCGCACAATCAAGGTCCGGCAACAATCGGCGCGAACATGTATTTTATCTACTCGTATAGTGTTGAACAATATGTTTCCCTTTTTACCCTGTCAAAACTGGTGTCCGAAGGCATCACATTACATATATGCGATGTATATGTGGTACACTCAATAATTAGCGTCTAGTCCATGGAGACGTCTATTAGACGAACAGTCTTAATTATTCATACACTTTACAAGGTTAAGTGCCGGGTCTACTCTCTATGACCCGTGTCTGTAGAGCAAGTTAATGTGGACAACGGAACCGTTAATCTGTTTCCCACTCGACACGTAAATAGATGGTTAGACATTTTCATTGCACTGCTCAGGCCGATAGACATACCATAAACTCAAGACGCCAGAAGATGTATCGGGTCAAAGACTGGTACAAATGTTAGTTATATAATCGCAACATACAAAAGTGTTGGGAAATGATGCAGGAATATTGACAAGACGTCAAATGACCCCAGAGAACCAAAAATGATCTCCATAATGATTTGTATCTCAAACGGCCCCTAGCACCGGCTTGAGATATAAAACTAAACAACGGTTATAATATTATACTACTATAATGCAATGGCGCGGCAAGGTCGTCTACAATCAGTTATGGGTGACTCTTGTAGAATCTTACAAGCTAGTATTAATGCACTCAATTGTCTTACACTCAATGAATAATCTGACAGTTTAAAAAACACTTGAAATAGCTTCGCCGTCAAATACATTAGCCAACAAGTCTTTTCTGAACTACTCTAATCAATATAACCCTATAAACGCTGTTTTGCGTTCTCTTGGAATCACGTTCAAGATACCGCTGCTCATTATTGGTCTCCTTCGTTGCATGTCCTGTCATCTCGACTCCTGCTGTGATATTTTAGTGGTAATTCAGAAGCTGGTAATATACATTGAAGAACAACTAGTATTAGATCTAGGTTTGAACCATTGAACCGGAGTGAGATGCAAAATCACTGTTCTTCTAACTGGCATTTACATATATGTTTCATTCTATGCCATATAATAATCCTTCAAAAAGAAGTGCAACGCGGCTCGCAGATCAAAAATCAAAAACCAGTTAAAGATTATATTTCAGCCACCTTGAAACGTTAGTCCGCAAACTAAATCTTTAAATACACTACAAACGCCACGAATCAAGATATCTAGGTATTCTTGTAGTGAAAGGAGATTTCCCTTTACAAAGAAAATGGTTTTCATTGAGAAAAAAATCATAATAAATTTCCGGTGACCTTATTCAGGAGAATCAGTTCACTAGATCCCATACGATTTAGATCCTGGATTATTAACGGTTTTGGTTTCGTAGATTTACATAAAACATGTAATAATAAAACATATAATAATCGCATGCAGTTTCTGCTTATATTGTCAGTTCTTGAGGATAACTATATACGTGTTTCCCATTATACGCATGGAATGTCCGAGAACTGTTGTTTTCTAATATATTAAGATGCTGAACATATTATCAGTGTCCTATATCTTATTATGTTATGCGTAGTCTGACTCCGTTGGTGAATCAATAATCTGTATTTGAACGCTCGTAGTTTTACCCAATGTTGAGAAGGGTTGACATTTCTTGTTTGATCTACGTGACTGAATTCGCGCCATGCCACCGGTTCGACTTGAGCCGACCAGAGAACGTTAACCACCACAATCAACCAGTATTTGTTATAAATTACCATGATCAACGCCAATAACATGCAGAGACTCAGCGTCCGGCCAAACGGATGTGCTCGCTAACCGTTATGGGTACTCCGATGCCATTGTATCAACAGAATATATAGTATCGACGTCCACCACAAAAAGTTGCCGACCCCTAAGACAAGATATATACCGGACCCTTTAAGGTTTCACAATTGAAATGTATGCACTACAATGGCTAAGGGCTTTCACTTCTCTATTCGTGAAAAAACGAACGAATGAATCAACGAACTCGGTCAGACGATCTCCGTTTCTTTGACAGAACAAGATACCATATGTTGATCAGATTTTTTCCATTCAGTGGTTACCGAATCGTAGCTAGAACGATTGCCGCGTGTTAATGAATGGTTTCGCTTTTTATTAGTCTATAATTATCTTAGCCTGCTTCATGGCCATGCACAAAAAATTCCGGCAGCCAGCAGTGCTCAGAGACTGGACAACGGGTCTGATTTGTTCACGAGAATAAATCGACAAAAGTCACAACCGAAATAAAAATTCGGTTGACGAGGGCGCTCACTGAGTGGTACGTAAACAAATTTAATTTAACGGTATAATGTTGTTTTTCTGTATCTGTATCAGTTGCAGCAATCTACTAGTGGGAAACATTTGGCGATCAAATGGTAACTATTCGGCGAATCTTAAAATAAAGTGTTTTTACTGATTATTCTTTAGCCATTAACTAGGTATTTGGAAATGATTGCGCATGGCCTCATCACTCATACATATTGGGTATTGGCGTTCAGCATAGATGACGTTTTCCTATTCATAAATGTCAGATATGAATTGCATCTCAGGTACAATGAAACCAAGTTACAAGCTATATGATATGGAGCTATTTCGTGCAAAATGACTCTCAAGCGCGAATCCTGAAGTATTATTGTCGGGGTATTAGCACGATGGACCCTGTAAGACCAATCTTCAAATCCGCCAAGCCAGATATGTCAAAGTAATATACCGCTCATTGCTTGAAAATACATCGACACACACACACACACACACGCACGCACACATTAATGCATCTTTCAGGCATGATTTATTGAAATGTGTAATGAATGACCTAATTATAATTGAATTCAGACATACATGCGTAATAAACACCCGGTCTAGGCCCAGTCGATCATATTGGTAACTATTGCCGTCCAATAATTGTGATTCATTCTTTCCATCAGAGATTCAACGTCAACGTAGTTTCATTTCTAATCATATATAAAATTCACTGAGAGTTATGAAGGCTCCCGGTGCAGTATTTCCTTTCGGTAAAATTGTAAATTCTGAAAACTTTCCCAAACCAATACCTTCAGAATATGTTTCGCATTATTGCATAACGAAGTCTACTAGAATACCGCGCTTCTTTAAGTGATCCTTTGAAAACTTTCGACCACTCTCTGTTCTTTGTGTTGAGTATATTTAATTTCTGAGTATGAGCTTTTGCATCTAAGAACACGTAGTGTGAGTATAGTTCTGTATCACGATTGCCTTGATAACTTCAAACACCATGCCCGTGTTCACTATCACTACCACAAGTATGTGCAGTTTATGACGACAAATCAGTTTACTAGACATACATCTGGCAGTCACAGGTGACAGTGGCAAGCGACAGTCAGAAATCCTTCGGGAGAATAGTGTACATTTATCCAGCAGCAGACGTACAGTGGCCTTTTGTTGGAACAGCTATTCAATCACACGTCTGAAGGACCTTAATACGACATACGGCCCAACACATGAAACTAGACATTTACGAAACGCTAAAAGCACCTTATAGTGAAGAAGGAATGATTGGCCATCGACAGATGGTTAAGATGGTGACCTTGGTTCCAAAACAGAAGCTATTATAGTAAAGGGGACTGATCATCATATGAATGGCTCGGTTTATTGGGAATAAAAAAAGCTAAAACTTGAAGGTCTACCAACAAGTAACTATGTCAGGCTCTTGGGATGTCGAGTCCGAGTTTGACAAGGGCAGATAGTGTTCAATGAAGAGATATAAAAACGTAACTAAATGAGAGAAGAATGTAGTACGAACAACTGAATTAGGATTATATGAATACCTTGATAAATGGCTTAGCTTGAATAACCGATTTCTCCCCAATCATTCTAAAACTTTGAATGCAATGTCCTTGATTTGGAGTATTATTAGTATTTATTATATTTTATGACATTTATAAAACTCAAGAAAATGGTCTGGATTATCACGATCGTTATCAAATTCAATTAAAATCTGAAATTACATACACTATGGGTAATATAATTCTCTTTCGTATTAGCTAGGCAGTATGCACTGGATTTTGGCACATCGTTTTCTTCGTGTAAATTTCCAAAATAAGATCGAACAATAAGACTCAAGACCGGAAGGATTGACCAAATGTTCCTACTGATGGAGGAGTAACAAACGCAGTTCAAAGGCTATCATAAGTCATGGATTATATGCATCGCCTGACTATTTCACATACTTAATAGGTGATCTGAGTTTTACACTGCTACCTGAAACATTATGTTAATGACGCTTCAATTGTGCTTCAGCTAAACAAAGACATGGTCTCGAGATTGGGGACACACATGTTGGAGTAGTTCACAAATGGATAACCAATTCAAAATCTAAATCAAAGCCAATCGGTTTGCAATCCAGGAAATGAAAGATGAATTGCTAATAACTGAAAAGCGACTAATGAAACGCTTCCTACACGTTGTTGTCGCAGCTTCTGCATAGACTGACAATTATGTTTAGGGAAATTATTTCGCAATTGAACAATGACAATGCTAAACATTCAGTTGATTCATCTGTATGGAACTTCATTTTTATTTAAACTTACGCTAATTGAAATTATCCGCATCGCTCCAGACGAAACTGAGTAAAATACAGCTACTTACCGCTCCAAACTGTAACCAAGCCAATGGTAGACGTGGTCCTCGAAAGCGGAATGCCAGCCAACAACTGTTAAACAAGGGAAGAGCTTCAGGGAAATGAAACAGATCAATACGTGTGAGTCTTTATATACAGGCATCCTGGAGCATCTTCATGGAGAGCGGCTCATGAAATATTACCCATGATGAAGAAGAGAAATTCATAGTAACGATTTACTGTTAAGCCTGCAAAAAGTTTTTTTCAGGTTTATTCATTTGATGGTTCTGCTACTGATTTAAAATTTGTGAACTTGTCGACGGTTAGACGGGCAAACACCGACAATTCTTGACAACTGGCGATGGTAGTGTTGCTGAATATAAAGTCACCGTATAACATTTTCCCAGAATAAACGATATTCGGGAACTTTGGGAAAGTTTAATACAAGCCTCACGACTGTCACAGCTGTTGGCCTTTACATCATACCGAAGTTCCTCATGCGATCACCGAATGTTTTATAATGATAATACGCTCTGAGAGATTTTGGGATATCGTTACGAATCCTATTCAGCCTGACCAAAGGTTGGACGTTCTCTTTGAGAAAAGCTTGTTTTGTTTTAACTGATGAGGCAAATTCATACAGGACACTAGCATTCACTCCCGAAAATGCTAATTATATGGAATGTAAAAAAAAAATTCTTTGAAATTTCCCTTTGTAATCAGCAAATCGAGATGCTTTACATCGGGGTATGGGACTCGATGTGCTGCACAGTCTTTTATTTGCAGGTTTTGAGAGGTCAACTTTTCATGATTGCAATGTAATCATGACAAAAGTGAAAGTGACTGAGATATCTATTGCGACATCATATTCATTTGCATTCAACCTCTATGGGACTGGTGTATTGTTACATAGATATTCAGGATTGTCAAAGGACTTTGCCAATATCGCATGCTCAGTATCAATATTTCATGACAAATTCATTCAAATATTGCAATAAACCCGGAACATCAACAACAGCGTCGTTTGATTGAAACCAGAAGATCACGAACCGGAATAGCAATTTGATCGACAACATGATTGGAAAGTGCTTACGAAAGTCATGTTGGCTTGCCTGCGTTTTAACATTGGAAGGTCAGCGTCATGGGATCCCCAAAAAACATGGGCAATCATGGCTTAAGTTGATTATGAACGGATATTAGATACGAAAATTACAATGTCCTTATTAATGTAGACGATGTGAAATTGACCACTGCATCCTTGTAAACGGCTTCATTCGACGACGCGAACATTGATTATGAAACAGATCCGAAATTAGGCAAACAACTGTAGTCAATAATTGTTGACTTTTATGACAAGGACCAAATTCAAGAAAGCTTGAAATATGCGGACTACTGCAATAACAAAATGCACCCAATTATTTCTCCAACCCCTATTATGTTCAACTTTACTCTAAGTAGAAAATTTGTTTTTTAAACAAAATTTGTTTCATCGCGTTGCTCCCATGGTTGTAGAATGATTATGGCATTGGCAACAAACTTAATCCGTTAGGAGACAGATTTTGTGACATAATACAGAATTATTTCGTTGCGTTTATCGTGTGTTTATAGAATGATTCTAATACACGTAACTAAAGCATAAACATATTTCAATATGCTACCTGCTACAGTATGAAAAGAATATAGTTGAACACATGGGATTTGATTGTTTGCCATTCTAACGGAGATGAAAGTGTTTGCCTTTAACGGTCGTTATCGTTTAGCTAAACAGGAACTCACGGAAAATCGATGCAATGTTTTGACGGAAAAAGCGAGGAAACGACAATTGTTTTTGTCTGTAGGGAAATACACTACATACTTCATCCATTAACCTGTAAGACACTTGAGACCTTTGTTTCCTGGAAAATCATCCTCTCTGTTATCGATTCAGCACACTTGCTTGAAAACAAAAAAACCCACTCGCTTTACTGTTTCTAATGCAACATGGAAAGCACATATTCGTAGATTTACAACCAGTTTGGTGAATGTTATGAATGATGAATTTAAAGAAAGCGTGCACTTTGAAATATTTTAAAATTAAAAGTTTTCAGGTCAAAGTTTCTCGTATCTTCCTCATCCAGCCTTGAATATTGTTTGTTCTGTTCAAGTTTTATCTGTTTTTTTTTTAATTCTGTATGTGTCGTTTTCTTCCCGTTTGATGGAAATCTGGATCGTGTATAATAGTAACCGTGACTCCTGAAGATAATATATAGATGCAAACAATGCCCATCCCATGGCTATTTGCCGAGAAATGTGAATAACATATTCTGGTGAGAAAATTATTTCTGAAAATACCCAATTGCTGTAAGAATTTTTCGATGTTAGATGCGAGTGTTCGCCTATTTTGGTGTCAAAAAAAGTTTAGGTTAATATTTCCAGAGTAAACGGATATTATTTAACCCTACCTGGCCGGGGGGGGGGACATTTTTCCGCCCCCCCCCCCCCCGGCTGTTTTTTTGCTCCTATCTCCGGGACGAAGAAATTGAGAGCTGAAACTCCGTGACTTTTTAGATTATCACATTAGGGTCATTTTAAACCTATTTGCATGACCCCCCCGAGTAGAGGATCATGGATAAATTCAAAATGGCGACCATGTGGGGTACCAGAAAATGTTTTCGTCATATTTCTTCAATTTCTTTGCTTTTCTGCATGGAAAAGTGGGTAAAATATATTTTATTTCATATCAGATTAATATTTACTCATTTATCATGCAGTTTTTTCCTCGAAAAAACAAAAATAAAAAATTCTGACCGAAAAATCGTCAAAAAATGCTCTTTTTGAAAATGACGTAATGGGACGTCATTCTTGCGGCCATCTTGAATTATTTTTACATATTCTTGTGGGGCTTGACCCAAAGATACATTGTGGTACGTTTCAGCCCTCTAGCCTTTGCGATACACCCCAAATCGCCCAGGGCAGATAGGGTTAACGCTATCTTCCTGGGGGCACTATGTCCCTCCTCTCAAACCTTGTATTGCAGCTAAGGAACGAAGGGAACAAGAGGGCTGAAACATCTGACATTTAAGCGAATCTTACTGGCTTCATTACCGAGACGTGCAACGGATCATGGAAATATTCAAAATGGCGAGGTGTCCTCAGAAAGTCGTGTTTTCGGTCTTTTCTGTCCATTTTATTTATATTTTTCTTGAATAAGTTTCGGAAATTTTGGCGATTTAACGAAAGAATATTCGGAAGATACACTCGATTTATTTGCGAATGTTCGTAAGAAGGCTTTGCGATATTCTTCCATCTGACAAACACTGCGAAATAAGGCCCAGCCTTAGTGTAGGGTTAACTCAAGCCAGGTCCCCCGAAAGAGCGAATCGAGTAACGATGTATAATTGTTAGGCGACATGTTGAAACATATTTTCGAGTTACAAGTGTGTTCAATACGTTTATGGAAGTGTGAGCGGTTCCTCTTCTTGGAGCATTATAAACTCACGCATACTCACTTATAGGTAGTTTGGTCCGGTCCATATGGAAATATTTCGTGGAAAAGTGACCGAGAGAGGCCGATTTAATCGATTTACTGGCTGGATCATTGATATACCTGTTGCGAGGGTACTATTGTTTTATATAGTTCGCCTGCCTACTTCAGATGAATGTGACGTTTGCTTTATTAGCACTATCTGTAGGTATAACTGACCTAACACATGGTAGGTGGTCGCGTGCAAAAGATGCATACGAACGAAGCGTGCAAGATATATGGCGTTACGTTTCGTAACTTGTGTCTAATTCCGCTTAACCCGGGGCTAGGGGCCGTATGAGCCCATGTACTTCAAGATCCTCGTGGTGCTCATAAGAACAGACACAATCAAAGCGTGATTGAGATACATCATTCTCTAGATAACGACTTTACAACGATTATTATGGATTAAGAATACTGATCAGCGATACGGATTTTATATTATTGGAACATCATGATGTCTCGTCGGCATCATTGAAAACTGTTGACCGCTTCTCTCTTGCAGGAAACTAGCCTATGTTTATGTATACTATGATTGTCTTTTTGAATTTGGTGCTAATACAGTTATGTGGAAAATGGAATAGGTCTTTGGATTATGGACGCGGATATTCTCTAATGGACGACGGCTGGATTATGAATGACGGACTAGACGCTTGTAATTTGGATTATGGACGCGGATTTTCTTTTATGGACCACGGCTGAATTATGAATGACGGACTAGACGCATGTATTAGCATATGAGTATGACCTGGCTCGCGAATGATTAATAAGTAGAGACCGACCTGCCAGTTGGAAAACAAGTGATAGATTCGTAATTGATATTTTAAAATGTCACATAACTCGAGCCACTATATTCAACATTCTGTTGATACTTCTTTCAATGTGTGGACCTGTTTCTTTCTCTCTAAAATTTGCTGGTCAACAATATGGTTCTTTATCTTCCAGGCGATGACAAATAGTCGCTTCTCGTGATTGTGATATAGGTATTTAACCTGTCTGGATATGGGTGATATTTAGTTCACGGTAACCTATACCGCTTTGACGTTGGAAGCATATTCCTGGTTTACAAACACTTCCTGGTCGTGCCGTTACAGTTGCAGACAAAACACTATATGTTTACCCGTCAGTCTTATCGAAAGAGTCGAATAAAACATTTAGTAAGCTACCGTTGTCTACAAGGTTTTCCAAATCGATAAGCGCGAGAACATATTCCTGACTTTCTGGTCAGCACGCAAGGCAATGCATCAAACAAGAACGGGTGTGCTGGTTTCATTGATACCAAACACACAACAACCTAGTAAAGTTCGAATTTGAGTGATGATACTGTTTTTTATAACAAATTTCCCAGCGATACTATAAGCATAACAAAACACAACGTGAATTTTTTCAATAACAAGTTACCAAACTGCTACTAAACACAGTAACAACGATTTGAAACGGATTTCAGTAGTTACTGAAACAATAACAAAGAATTGAAATTGATTTTAGGATTGACCATGTCGTTTTTGGACCAACTTTTCGCTGCTGTTTAGACACTTAAATAATGAACTTTAGACCTTAAGAAATCGTGAAAATAAACAAGCAAGAAGTGATTGTGCACCAATGCTACTGTTTTTCGTAACGAAAAATCCAAAGTACGTATTTTACTTGATTTGGTACAATTATTGAATTTCAAACTCTTAAATTATTCGTTCGGAAACGTTGAAGCTACTGATAATGTATTCTTTTCAGTTTGTTTTGGTTATATGACGTATGGTCCGTGCGCAGCCATACGAAGAACTCAATAGTCGATTCAAAATGACTTTGCTGTATATCTCCCACAAATCGTTATCCACATATTTGCTTACTAGATAAAGCTGAAATACCTGATAATTGCAATTTCAGTAACTAATCATCTTATACGGTACTGTTGAAGATATCAAAGGCCAGATCCAACAGGTGACACGGATTCTGTTTGTCACCCCCATAAATAAAATGATCGAAATTTAGCATTGGCTTGAATATAGATAAATGTACCATAATCTTATCTTTCGGTCAATCGCACTGGACACACAAAAGTCCGTTAATTGGCCATCAACAAGGATTATTCAGTGTGGAGAAATAGCTGCAAAAGTTAATATCACTATGCAATTCAGGGTAAATTGCTTAGTTGTTCAGATAATTGATGGCAATGAACCGCCAAATTGGGACTGAACTGCACACTCGTTCTATACATGTATACTGGTCAATTCTCTAGAAATTCTATTACGCAAATTTTCAACAGACTTAACAGAAGACTTTCGACCGTCATGGCATAATGCCATTATTATACCAGTACCAAATCCTGGTCGTCACCATCGTCCGATTTCACTGACTAGCTGTGTTTGTAAAACAATGGAACGGATGATAAATGATCGCCTTGTTTGAGTTCTTCGTACGGTTGCGTACGGACCATAGTTTCAGTTTCAGTTTTATTAGGAATCCATGTCAGTTTATATCAACTGTTTTACAATGGAGCCAATAACATTAAAAAAATAGCAAACAAAAAATATATACATGAAAAAACAATCACACAATATAAATGTGCATATCACAGTTATATCACTTACACTACAGTGGTTTTATCACGGACAATCAAAAGTTTAAACAAAATCTGGGACCTGAGCCATTACAAATTTACGACATTTGAATTTAAAAGTAGCGTATGTTTTTGAGAACTGGATATCACCAGGCACCTCATTCCATGCTCTGGTGGCATGAAATTTAAAAGAATTCTCGTGACATTTGTCGACATATATATTTAGTTTGGCACTGGCTCTTTTAAAATGCCGGGTCATATTTGTTAACAATGGAAAACGTTCTGTTAAATGTGGAGGCGCCAGGTTGTTGACAACTTTCCACATAAGTGTACATCTATTGAATATTATACGTTGATGTACACTTGGAAATTTGAGCTCAGAAAGCAAGTCATGAGCATGACTTCGGGGGTGACTGTCGAGAATAACACGCATTACCCTGTTCTGGATTCGTTGTAATCTGCGAATATGAGTGATAGGTATATGCCCCCATACATTAGAGCAATAGTCGAGATGGGGCAATACGAGCGTGTGGTATAGGGTTTGACGCGTTTTGATAGGTATATAAATGGCGAGATTTTCTTGAGAATGCCAGCAGCTCTATTTAGTTTTGAAACAGACGAATTGAAATGATCTCTGAATTGCATGTTTTGGTCGACAGTAACCCCGAGATAGTTTATAGTCGTGGTTTGGGAAATGTTAGTTTCAGCAACATCCAAGGACAGCGAACAATCTCTGACCCTACGACGTTTTGCACTACTGCATATAATCATACATTTGTTTTTTTTCCGCATGAAGACTTAACTTGTTAGCTCTTAGCCAATCACAGACAGAGGTCAATTCAGTTTGCAGACTTTTTATATCCAAGTCTTTGTTACCATAGTAAAAAACTGTATCATCAGCATACATATTGAGGCTGGAACAGGATACAGATGCAGGCAGATCATTTACATATAATACAAAAAGTAAGGGCCTAATATCGAGCCTTGGGGCACGCCAGTTTTTACTAGCATTGGTTCAGAATAAGCACCATTAATTACAGACACTTGTGTGCGATCAGACAAGTAGGGTTTTTTTCACGTCATATGACCAAACAAACTGAAAAAAACTTACTGATATTCAAGCTGATATCCGTAGAAATAGAAGTACCATTGATCATTTAGTCACATTAGATTCCTGTGTCAAGAATGCTTTCGCAAAGAATGAACATGTAGTTTCTATCTTTGTTGATTTCGAAAATGTCTATGATACCACATGAAAATACGGGATTCTAAAAGACCTTCATACTATGGGATTAAAGGGCCCATTTTTATATCCAACTTTTTGAATGACAGACAATTCCAAGTTCGGTTGGGTACAACCATGTCTGATCATTTCGATCGGCATCAGGGTAGTATTTGGTTCATTACTCTATTAGTGCTCAACAGCTTAGCGGCAATTTCGAATAAATCAATTGATGGTTCACTCTTTGTAGACGATTTCAGCATTTCGTGCAGTGGAAAATGTATGCACAATATTGAGAGAACATTACAACTTTTTCTAATTCAGAAATGGTGCCTAGAAAATGTCTTCTAACTCTCCAGAGCTAAAACAAATTGTATACACTTTTGCAGAAAGTATTTCCAGCACAAAGATCCAGTACTTACATTAGATGGAACTGAGATCAACGTAGGAATATTGTTTGACCATCGATTAACGTTCTTATCACATATAAAATGCTTGGAAGCTAAGTGCACCAAAGCTCTTGCTTTGTTGCAGGTAGTTGCTAACTATAAGTGGGGAGCAGATCAACAAACACTTCTCCATTTATATCGATCACTTGTTCGTTCCAAACTTGATTATGGCTCTATAGTTTACAACGGTGCAAGCAAGTCAAACTTGGCAAAGCTAGATCCTATTCTCAATCAAGGATTAAGACTTTGCCCTGGAGCGTTCAGAACAGCCCCTAACGAAACCTTAAATGTCGAAGCAGATGAATTTCCTTTAGAATACTGCAATATACCACAAAATTGCGATCAAATCACTCGAATCCGGCATAAAACTGTGTTTTCAACCCTCAGTACGTGGATTGCTATTCAAAGAAACCCTCCGTTATTCCACCTATTGGAATTCGTATGAAACCTCACGTTGTAGCAGCTGGTATTAAGCTTAGCCATGGCATTTAGCTAAACCAGAAGTGGCTATTACACTAACGAAATATAAAACGGCACACACGAGCCAGCTCGTGTATACACAATAATTTGGTCTACTGAGAGAAAAATACAGATCGCATCAGACAATTTATATAGATGGTTCTAAAGATGGTGAGAGAGTAGCATGTGCTACTACCTTTAGTTCCAAAATTAAAACCTGTCGGCTACCAGGTAAAAATTCGGTATTCACTGCAGAAGCAAAAGCTATATTGTCGGCTTTGGAAGGTATTGGGTCCACCAAAAGGAGAAAATATACCATATTCTCAGATTCACTCTCATGCCTTCAAGCGAATAAAAGTGGAACTTCAACTCATTCCACCATCTTGAATATTCTACAATTATATGACTGTAGATTTGGTCAACAGATTGATATTTTGTTTTGTTGGTGGCCTAGTCACGTTGGCATCAAAGGTAATACTGAGGCTGATAAAATGGCTAAGGCAGACTAGATAATGGGGGTGTTCCTTTTGGAATTCCATATACTGATTTCAGACCCTCTATCTGTACTTATGTGAGAAAGCTGTTTCAATTTTTATGGGATTATGTGAATAATAACAAACTTCGTGAGTTCAAAAAACTATAGGCTATACTCATCTGAACAGCCAGAAAGTTTCGATCAAGCCATGATCAGGCGATGTAGAATCTGCCATACACAGCCATAACTGATGTTTGCCCCCGGCACCCTCCCCTCGGTATGACCTTCTTGAAAAAGGCCTTTTCCACCGAAATATATACAACAGCGGGTGTTTGATTTTGCGTGAATTGATATACGCGGAATTTATAATAAATAAAACATTGATAACTATGTCAAATAGGCAAAACACAGATATTAACATGTTTTCCTATAAGTCACGATTAACTAAATACCCCCCACCCCCCATCTTTATACAGGTTAAATACCCATATCATAACCACTAGAAGCGACGTTGCTGAATTCGTGCTAGCAGCATATCTATAGCATAATCAAACCACGACTATTTGTTAAAGCCTTGGGACATGGAACCAAATTCTCATGAGTGCGGCCATCTTTAAACAAGTCCGCACAGAATGCTATCCGAAAATGGACTGAAAAAAATATAAACAGAACGTTGAAAATAGAGGCTCGAGTTATGTGACATTTTCAAATATCAATTACGAATTTATCACTTGTTTTAGAACTGGCACTGTTGCTGTTTTATCAAGCACCAGTCACGTCAGTCGTATATGCTAATGCCTCTGTTGCACACGACCACCTACGATGTATTAATCTCGCTATACCTACAAGGGGATTTACTCACAGTGAACCGGATATATACAGGGTGAGCAAAAAAGTGTCCACTTGTGGTTATGGCTGTATCACAAGAAAGGAATCTTTTTCAGCTCAATCTGCATTTTTTTTACATTTTACAAATAAAACATACCATTGGTGATCATATATGTGCAGAGCTGAAGTATCCTTTCAAGTCTTAGATTCATATACACAATAAATGTATAACTTGAGATGAATAAAAAAATACCACAGATGGGCATTTTACTCACCCTGTATTTCCTGCATCTAACATTTCTGTCAACGTCAAAACAAGAAATGTCTCGGATACAAGGCAGTTGCTATTACGTAAAACGCCGACATTTGCATTCCTGCTAAACCGTGTGCAAAATAATTTTCAATGAAAATCCCACAAGTGGTACTGTTAACATATGTAACTTCAGAAAATAACCAGTTACAAAATCGAGCATGTAGAGTTTATCTAAAAGCATCAGTAAATATTCATGAGCCTCATCCATTTTCGCTTGGCCTTACCACGAAATACTACACACCCGCACCTCCAAATAGATACATTCATTAAGAAGACTAAATAAATTTCTCACTAGTTTAGCCGCATCACCTTTCAAACAGGCTACTTGCCAAATCGATTTTTCATGTCCGAATTCAGCTTCGGTATATTACTCTCTTTTCGATAATTTCTTTCTCTGACCTGGGGGTATTATGTCATACTTCTTTCATGACAAAATGTCAAGGCGAAGGCTCATTTCGTTGGATATCGAAAGAGCTTATAATTCAAACGCAATCATATTCCCCCAGAGAGGCTTAATAATTTAGTTCTTCATATTTCAGTCTGAGAATGTCAGGAATGCGAAAATACATTGAGTAACCTGACCTTGACCAAACTATGAACCATCGTTTATTTTCTGAGACATAAATACTCAGTTTTTCGCTCTGCCTTGAAGGACGACCGAACACATTGAACACATATTGTACTGGAAGACGCAAGGCTGTAAGGAGAATTGAATATAACGGCCAATAACCAGGCCCAATAATCGTCAGAAGACGCAGTTTGGTCACAAACTTTCGTCTCTAAGTATAACGATTTGCATTGCACCCCTATTAAACATCAAGTGTGCATATTTTCTCGCCATATACTTTGACGGCTAAACATACACTCAAGCAAGAAGGGATACTCGTCTCGTGTGGAACACTCGTCTGTAACGATAGTTCACTTGGTTTATTCTGTTGACGGCGTCTTTATATACCCATTTATTGTGCTAGACTTTATATGAACACAGCATACACAATAATCACACGAAACGTCTGAATACGGATCGCAGTCGCCCATTGATTGTCAGTACCGTGTTTAGTAGATCGAGCTTCCTCGATTTACCCTGCGAAACGTTTCTACCACTTCCGTCTGAAATCTAGGTTAAAATGCACTAAATGACGACACATCCTCTAGAGGTCGATGATCGTGGTTAGAATATCCCGCATTGAATGTTCGGTTTTATTATTTGAGGATATATTTGATTTGATATTTCGATTTATTCTTGAAAAACCTGTGACGATTCCCACGTGATCAGCCTGGACCGTTGAGCAATTCGCTACAAAACACAGTGTGCTTTGTCAGACAATCAATGTAATTCCAGTATGATTTTTTACATTCCACGTGACCGAGTGAAAATCAACAGTATGTAATTTTAGAGTAACACAAAGGGAGGTAATTGTTCTGAATACCAACTTAATTGCATTTAATAAATACTCCCTCATTTAGGCGGTTTTTACTATCCGACGGTCACGTAGTTCATTATTTTCCGACAGATGACTTGATAGGGCTATTACATCATCGCTCTGAAATATTGGTATCTAATAATGCTCAAACCGGTGCTGGGGGTCGTGTAGTCATGTCATTCAAGATGTCCACATAAACAGCAACAATAAAAGCATACAAAGCATCAAGCGTTTAACCCGTCATTCAATATTCAGCCGTCGTCCATTAAAGAATTTCCGCGTCCATAATCCAAAGACCTAATTCATGTAATAACATTAGCACCAAAAAAGGATAAATCATAGTATACATAAAACTAGGCTAATTCCCTGCAAGACAGAAGCAGTCAACAGTTTTCAATGATGCCAGCAAGACATCATGATGTTCCAAAAATATCAAATCCGTGGCGCTGATCAGTATTCTTAATCCATATGATATGAGTTGTAAATCGTTATCTAGAGTATGATGTATCTCAGTCACGCTTTGACTGTGACTGTTCATATGAACACTATGAGGATCCTGAAATACATAGGTTCATAGGGCCCCTAACCCTGGGTTAAGCGGAATTAGACAGAAGTTACCGCCTTAGATCTCGCACTCTACGCTCGTATTTTACTATCAGTATGCGATATGTATCGCCAAATTTGAGAAACCTCGAGTGGAGGCGCTTGATGATATATCCCTGCTTTACAAGTTTCTGCATTAATGCTTTGTGACGTTGATTAAAATCGTTACATTAAGCACATGATCTAGCAAATGCTACAAGGCGAGAAATGTATGCGCCTCTGGTATATTACTGTCCAGATAGGGATAGTTGACGATGTCGAAATTGTAATCATCTCTTTTGTCGTAAAGTCGACGAGAGAGAAGGCCCGCTTAATTTTGATAGAGATTTAGGTCTAAATAAGATGTGCCGCTAGGGCCATATGTAGTTTCCTTCAAATCCAGTGAAGGTGGATAAATATCCTTCATTGCGCGGGCTTTGAAATAATCTGTTCTTGAAGGCCTCTGCATATAGTCGTATTCATAAGAGAACAGATATAGGTCAGCCAAAAGGGGTGAACAATTAGTACCCATTGAAATACCTCTATGCTGTTGAAATATTGTATTGCCAAATTTCACATAGATGTTATTAATGAGAACTGAAATATGTCGTAGGCAGACATGACACCCCACTCAGTCACATTATACGGACAACGAGCGAACCAGTCCTTGCCCTATCCTATTAATGCTGGGCGTAAGCGAGGAAGCAACAAGTTCCATTTTTCAAGTCTTTCGAATGACCCGGTCTGGGATTGAACCCAATACCTACCGCTTATTCCAGAGCTGAAACGGTTTAACCTGGGAATTAAACCTACCACGCCTGGGGGTAGCCATTATGGCACCCCACTACCAAACTTTCTGCTGACACAAAGCCGTGACGTTGTAGTTTAATAAATTGGAGTCATTTTGAGCCTGTCTGCATAACCCCACAAGCAGAGGATCATGGGTAAATGCAAGATGGCGGCCATGTGAGGTAACACAGAAATGTTTTCGTACTTCTTTTCAGCATTTCTGCTTTTTCGCGAGGAAAAGTGGGCAAAAACTATTTTATTTCACATCAGATTAATATTTACTAATTTATCATGCAGTTTTGCCGAGAAATTACATGAATAAAAAATTCGAAAAATCTGACCGAAAAAAAAACGATCCAAAGCGGCCATCTTGGATTGACCTTGAGTTTGACATAGGATATATGCACGATTTGAGCAAGATGGCCGCTCGAGGGTGAGCACGCGTCAGCTCGGCTCCCGCAAATTGTATACTTTCAGCCATGCTTCTATAAACTGAGTGACTCTCTGCCAACACTTGAGCAACAAGTTATGAGCTCTAGGAAAACAAGACAATCGTCCAAAAAATCTAATAAAAATTCCACGGTTCACACGGAGGACAGCAATATGAGCAAATCAAACGAGGAAAATTTTGAAGATTTCATGAGGAGATCAATCAGTGATATTCAGCATACGCTGGATAAAGTTGTGAATCAGCAGAGTGAGTTCCATGAACGGATTACCAAACTAGAAAAAACCCAGGTGGGTCTTGGTAAAAGTGCAAAACATCTACACAATGACGTGGCAGAATTGGAAAAAAAAATCCAGGACGAAATCATCACCAAAATTCAACGCCTGGAGGATACTGTTCGCCGCCTAACCAAGGAGAATGATGAGAGGAAGAACGTATTCTCAACGGTGAGCGACACAGCAGATCGTTCAATATAAGATTTGGTGGGATCGAAGAAAAGAAAGATGAGAACCCGAAGGAGATTATACGTGGATTAATCGAGAAGGACCTGGGGCTGCCGAACATCACGCTAGAAAATGTGCACAGAACGAGAGTACACAAACAAGGGCAGAATCGCCATATTATCGCGAGATTTCTCTACAGGCCCGAAAGGCGTGAGGTATTTTTTCGTGCGAAGAATGCATTTAAGGGGAAAAGTGTGTTCGTTATGGACGACCTTCCGCCAGAAGACAGACGACGACAAAACAGCTTCCGTGATTTAATGAACAAAAGTCACAAAGACGGCAAACGCGTAAGATTCGTACGTGGTAAACTGTACATCGAGAGGGTGGAAATTAATGACTCTGAACCTGCCGAGTAAATACTTCGACCTATGATTTGCCTACTTACGACCAGACAATGAAAAACTGTGTAAAAAGCCCTGATGATGAATGTGAGTGAATTAAGACAATGAACATTGTTATAACATCTTATGAATTTACTAAATCACGGAAAAATCAGACAATATCAATTCTATAGGATTTCCAAGGTGTTCTTGTACAGCAAGTCAGATTTTCTAAATTTGTAAATATAAACTAAAGAGTATAAGGTATAGCTGTATTGTTATGAATGTACCAACTGTAAATATAGAATCACTTCGCGTAGTCGGCAATATATGACTTTTGAAGTAGTGTATATTATCCCCTTTAACTTTATTCTAAATTAACCGATTGTATTAGCACGGTCCATTTCCTACATGTGAAAATATATTTAAATATGTTCGACTAATGCTCTTGCTCATGCAGAGTCGGCAATATATGACTCAAGGAATTTCGAAGTATAGTGTACATACCCCCTTTAACTTTATTCTGAATGTAACCGACTGTATTAACATGGTCCGTTTATATATATGTAAATATTTCTAGTCATATTGTTATGAACAATATTTGTCTAACTCGAATCCTCATGTAATGAAATCAATCTTCCTAAAGTTTCTTCCTTCTCTCTCTCTTTTTTTTCTCTCTCTCTCTCTCTCTTATTCTGGAGTCTATTCCCTAATTAGTATGCACACCGTTTTTATTCACAACCAACCTTGCAACCTTCGCCGTTTGGCGCGATGTCTTTTTCTCCTGTATTGTTCTACATGCCTGTTTTTACTTAGTAGTTCAAAACTTAGTTCCGCAAGACCGCCTCTACCTTGACCAGTATGCGATAAGTAGGCCTACCGCATGTGCGGGCAGTCTAATTGTTCCTCACTCAAGTATTTTGTATTCCACAACTCATGTACATTGTCATCTGGAGTCGCTCTCAATATTGAGCGGGTCCGAAAAAACAACGCTCAACACGAAATACTCTCTTGTTTTACAGTTTCATGCATGCATGCATGCTATTTCTTTTTATTCTTATGTCTCAAGGAATGTCGTATTGTACGGAATTGAATTGTACTCATGTCAAAGGTGCCAATCGCAAATTGTGCAATCTGTGGAACCTCATATTCATGCATGCTATTTGTTTCTTCAATAACTACTCGTTCTGTATCGTCTGCGTGCTACCTTCAATTGTTCGTAATTCTAAATGCATTCAATTTTGCACCAAATGGATAGATTTCGTACTACTACACACTTCACTCAGTCATGGATTTACTTAGTGAGTTACCCTTCTATAATGAAAACATAGATGTTGATTGCACTCGCGACGAAAGACTTTTAGACGGTTTTGAACATATGTGTTTTAATCCACTAGAACTAAATCAGAAAGCTCAAACTATATAACTGACGATACGGAATGGGAACTTACTCACTGGGAAAAAATTAATTCACACCAGTCCAACTATTATTTTGAGGACCAATTTGAAGATTTTATTGAATCAAACTACATCTCTGATGAAAAATCTCTCTCAACCTTACATATTAATGCAAGGAGCTTGAAAAAACACTTTACTGAAGTGCTTGCACTTATTCATAATATGAAGTTGAATTTTTCATTGATAGGAATATCTGAAAGCTGGTTAGATTCTCAGACAGAAACTGTATACACAATTCCAGGTTATCATCTTTTTCCACTTTCGCGTAACAATAAACAAGGCGGCGGTGTAGTCCTTTACGTCAAAGATGAATTCATGAACTGTAAAATTCGCGAGGACCTTTCTTTTATAGATGAACATGATCAGCATGAGTCTCTGTTTGTTGAAGTGTCTAATGGAACTAATACCTATGTAATTGGATTAATATATCGCCCCCTGGAAAAAATGTGGATAATTTTAATTCCAGTCTGCTCTCTGTTAAAAACAGACTAAAACCTGAAAATAAAAAATGCATAATAATGGGTGATTTTAACATCGATCTACTCAAAGCCAATCACCATGGCCCATCAAAACACTACTTGGAAATTATGAAATCATTTTACTTTTTTCCGAAAATTACAAAACCCACCAGAGTAAGATCTCATTCAGCTACTTTAATTGACAACATATTCACTAATTTCACCGAAGAGGACCTGGGTTCCGGCATAATACTCTCTGACATATCTGACCATTTTCCTGTCTTTCATATTACAAACTGTCTTGTCTCCCCACCTAAACCATCAATGAGAGCACTTCAGTCTAGAAGAATAAATCCGGCACAAAAATCAATATTCGAAGATAAACTTCGAAACACAGACTGGCGACATGTTGTGGATGACAATGACACAAATAGTGCCCTTAATAGTTTCATGAGTACATTTCACCCAATTTACGAAGAATGCTTTCCAGTGGTATCCAAAAATGTTCAAAAGTTAAAATACTTACACCTTGGATCACTTCATGTCTACTCCGCTCAATCCGAGAACAAAATAGGCTATATAGACTGCATATATCTAAAAAGGATCATGAATCAACTCGCGAATACAAATTGTATAGAAATAAACTTAATCATACTCTTAGACTAGCTAAAAACAAATATTACGACGAAAAATTTAATGAAGCATATAATGATATTAAGGGAACCTGGAGAGTTATAAATGGATTGTTAGGTCGAAAAAAATCGAACTCTCTTCCAAGTCTCTTTCATTTTAATGGAGATGAAGTAACTAATCCAACCGAGATCGCCACAAACTTCAATGACTACTTTTCTTCTATTGCCTCTGATCTTGCCTCTAAAATTTCTACAACTCAGAATGATTTCACTACGTATCTAGACCAATCCTACAATAACGATTTCTCGTTTGAACCTTGCACTCCGTCCGAAATTAATGATGTAGTGTCTGTACTAAAAATGAGTCTCCTGGCATTGATTATATCCGCATGTCTCTAATAAAGCCTATCTTCAGTTTAATCTCTACCCCCATATCACACATTATCAACTTGTCATTTCAAAATGGATATGTTCCCACTGTCCTCAAGACTGCCAAAGTCACTCCTGTTTATAAGTCTGGAAACAAAACACTTGCTGAAAATTATCGTCCAATATCTGTTCTCCCTTGCTTTAGTAAAGTTTTTGAAAAGGTCGTTGTTTTAAGGATGATTACCTTTTTGGAATCAGAGATGATCATATTCCCAAATCAATATGGATTCCGAGCTAACCATTCTACCTTCCTTGCTGTTCTTTCTTTATACGACAAACTTATTGCAGCCAAAGACTTGAAACAATATAGTATCTCCACTTTTTTAGACTTATCCAAAGCTTTTGACACGGTAAATCACGAGATTCTCCTACATAAGCTCGATTATTATGGTTTTCGCAGCTATTTATATGCTCGATCTCAATGCGTATCATACAAAGGGACAATATCTCCGTTTAATCCTATTAACACGGGTGTACCACGAGGGTCAAAACTGGGTCCAATACTTTTTCTGTTATACATAAATGACATAACCAAGGCCACATCTATCTTAGATATTAATCTCTTTGCAGATGATACAATCCAATCCAAAGATCCAATTAGACTGGCCGAGCTTATGTCTCGTGAACTTGAAAAACTTCATGGTTGGCTCTCCTGTAATAAATTGTCTTTGAATGTGAAAAAAAACAAATTTATATTTTTCAAACCATATAGATCGCGTTATACAAATATACCGAAGATTTCAATATTTGGTGCTGAGATAGAATCTGTTACTAGTTTGAAATTCCTTGGGGTGCATTTTAATGATAAACTGAATTGGCAAACACATATTGACGAACTCACTTCTAAACTTTCAAGAAATATTGGCGTCATTAACAATATACGAAATTGCCTCAACAGAAATTTTTTGATTATGTTGTACTACTCGCTATTTTACTCTTATGTATCTTATTGTAATTTGATTTGGGGAAACACTTTTCCTACTCATCTAAAACCACTTGTGCTGCTACAAAAAAGGCTTATTCGTATTATAACAAACAGTAACAAATACGCCAGTTCTACTCCCTTATTGGAGCAGTCGAACATCCTGCCGTTTTGTCAAATAAATAGTTATTTGATTTTATTATTCACCCATAGATTGCTCTACAATTCCGTCTCAATTCCGATCAAATTCTCAAACTACTTCACAAAACTTTCGGAAGTCCACTCTTACCCAACACGACAAGCTAGTCTTAATCTATATCGACCGTGAGTGCAATCAAATCTATCATTTTACTGTTCCAAGACGAAGGCCTCGCGTATTTGGAACGCCTTACCGTCTGACTTAAAATCATGTTTATCTCAGTCACTTTTCAAATTTCGAATGAAAATTTACTTGTCTATCCATTCAAATTTCGAATGCGTATTCATATTATATTTTCACATTTTGCCACTTTTGCACACACCGACATTATTTTCTTGACAAATCAATCGCTCCAATACTGACCTTGAGACAAACTTATTTTATGTAAAACACGTGTACCTTATCAATTTCACAAAGCCCTATCTTATATGTTTAGTTTAGTTCAAATGTATTTAGTTAACAACTATAGAGCTGGGTGCATCACCATTGTTAATTCACATATTTAAATTTGAGAGTATCTTCAACTCCTATTGCCTTATTTTCGAGCTGGTATAATCACTAACAATTATTATTTTATGGGATATAACAAGCCCTCTGGGGTTTTATTCCCGCCATATTTTTATTTATTCACATATCATATCTCTGTCCTTATTTATATATGGTGAATAAACAATCAATCAATCAATCAATATGTGGTACTTTTCAGCCCCCTAGCTCAAGGGGTAAGAAAAATTAGGGGGATGCCCCCGCAAGCCCGCACAAGTCCCAAAAAGCCCAGGCCATATAGGGACATTTTGTTTTTTAGCTTCCTAACCTCTAGACTGTTTGCTTGAGTAGCTTTAGCTTATGCTGATCAAGGATTGGTGGTTACGGAAGCAACGAATTTGATTACGAAGCCTCTGACTAGGACCCCAAGACTACGTTGATTTTTGCTAAGCATATGTATGTACACTTTACGAAGAATGTAGCTTTGGCGAATATTGTGTATTAACCAGCAGTTATAACATACGTGACAATCTCTCAACAGAGCTTGATATTACCCACTTACAACAAATGGACCTAAAAATTGAAAAAAAAACCACCACAAGCACAATTTAGAGTGGGACGGAATGCCTATGGATATGTGGATGTATTCCCCGATATGTATCTACACTGCCAGGCCTGACGATTTTGGATATACCCGAACCTTGGTTGCAGTTTGGGGAAAGAGAGTGTAAGGGGTATTTCGAAACTTTCTCTTAATAATGTTTCGTTACACCTGTGGCCTATTTTAGGGTTGGTAGAGTCAGATTATAAGAACAGAGGAAGCAAGTAGATAAACGGAAGGAGACTATGTCATGAACAGCTGGCCGAGAAGTCGATTTCCCCTCAAGTCTCATGAGACATCGAGTTCAATGTTGCTTATACATACAAACATACATGTAGCTATTAATCCAAGTCAGAGTTTGGGATCTTTTATCATATTTATAATGGGAAATGAATTTCCATCAAGCTCTGCAAAGGTTAGGGCGTATGTAGTATTGTAAAATCGTTATTATTAATCAAATGTAATCAAATTTTACTTGTGTTCTATGTGTGTCTGGTTATAATATTAACGCTATACACCAATTGTAATGCATAATTGACACTTCAAATGTTTACCATTTTAAATTGAAATCCATTGTTGGGTTCATTCTGCTATACTCAATATTATCACTGAACTTTGGCACATAGGTTTCTCTCTATCCTCCGACATCATATATATATTGCAGTGAAACACCAAAACCTTGTACATGACAACAGAAGTCTATCAGATGATGGAATAGTGGAATATAAATAGGTAGAAAATTGTTCGAAAATGCATGAAAATGCTCCCCCCTACCAAACTTTCTGCGCTATCTCCGAAACGACAAAAAATAGAGAGCTGAAACTTTGTGACTTTATATTTTATCATATTGGGGTCATTTTGAGCCTATTTGCATAACCCCCCCGAGCAAAAGATCATGGGAAAATTCTAGATGGCGGTCACGCGGGATACCAGAATCGTGATGTTTTTGTCATATTTCCTTAAAATTTATGCTTTTACGCGATGAAAAGTGAGCAAAAATTATTTTATTTCACATCACATTAATATTTTCTACTTTACCATGCAGTTTTTGCGGAGAAATTGCATAAATAAAAAATTCGAAAAATCTGATTAAAAAATCGACCAAAAAATGGATAAGGGGTAAGGAAAATAATTAAGGGGCCGATAATCTGATTCTCATAAACTAAGGAAGCGTCTCCATTAATCGTTTTTCCTTCAATTGAGAATTTTCGTTGGTTCCCGATCCTATCGGGAATTCTTCGAGAGAATGTCGAGAGAAAAAACATGAAAAAAAAACCCGAAATCGTTTTCAAAATTCTCGATCGATCTTCTCGATATCGTTTTTTATTCGATTCGTTTTGACCCATCGAGAATCAATGGTTTTATGTTGATCGAGATAATGTCGAGATTCGCGAAAACCGATTTCGCGAATCATTCGGTTTTTGCAAAAAAAATTCTCGATTCGCTCTCACATTTGAGAAAAGATAACAGATTTCTCGACGAAAAACTGAACGATATTTGGAGACGCTTCCTAATTCCTGTTACAGAGATTAATTTGTTTTGGAGCAAAGAAATTACATTCATGCGTTGACTGTTTCTCTCTTGCGGGAAACTAGGAGAGAAAGAGAGAGAGAGATATTGAAGGTTTAACGTCGCGTTCAGCAATATTCCAGCTATATGATTGAAACACCTTTCTCACATAAGCACAGATAGAAGGTCTGAAATCGCTTTATGGGATTCCAATAGGATCAGCTTCATTATCTAGGGCTGCCGTAGCCATTTATTACGGTTTTTACACCAGCGTTAACTTTCAACATGAGCATATTACTTTTAGAATGACAAAGGATTTCGAATGTTCATTACACCGCAATGAAGACATTTTTCGGCAGTATGCTGCACTTGTCCATTACTACGGTTCGTAGTCGAGCGTTGCCTTTCAGCAGAAGCCGTTGTCTTTTGTTGTCGAATGTTTAGTCCCGCCCAAGTGATGTTCATCTCCATCGCATTCGTTCATGGAGTTGGCCAGACAATGAAACACTTAAATCAGCCGGCACGGCATGTAGTGTGACATCAAATTTAACTCCGCTGCTATTTCAAAGAATGAGTGTATGACGGTATAATTGTTGTGTGTCGAGCCGCATTCAGAAGTCAAAGTTACTCGAATTCTAGTGCTGTTAATTGTTGCGTTTTATAGTATTCTGTTGTTTGTTGAAATAGATTGCAGTGTAGAACGGGAACGGAGCCATGCTGGACAAAGTCTTTGCTGCCTTGAAATGAACATTCGACGATATGTCTAAAAATAAACGCCTATCATTGAAAGCCCCACGCCCAAACACAAAGCGTAATATTGCGAATGTTTTATGTAACATGCAGTGCAGTAGACCAAAAAAAATCGGTATTTCGTCTTCCTAAACCAAAATCACCAGTCATATAATAATGTTCTTTCTTTTACTAACGAATTAGTATAACGACCTCAATTGATCATGGAAAATGGCAAAAAGGGTAATTCGTTACATTTTAAAACAATTGCAACCAATATTTGTTGTTTTTATCCCGAGAATAGAAACAATTTATCATTACCACTACACAGTATATACCGGCTTGCTGAAACCAATGCCAACTACACCATGAAATTGAATTGTATTTACTAAATGTCATGAATTGAGTGCAACTTTCCAATATGACCACTCCTTCCAATTGATAATATATATGCCCTTGGTATATTCAATATGGAATGAGCTATTCTCCTCATAACATGATCAATATACATTTTCAAGGCACGGATGAGCCGAGATGTAATGCATATAACCAGAAATTGAATTTAAATGATTTTAGAAACGAAAGTAACTTGGTGATTCTAATCAACATGGGCTGATCGAACAGATGTTCAGGCAAGGCCAGGCAAGGAAATGGAATCTAAAATACAACGCTTTTCTGTCCGGATCGCTATAAAACACCACACCGACTGCAGTCTGCATACGATAAACACGATCTGTCCCCACATTTCGTGTAACATGCAGACTAGCGCCCATAAGGGGAAGCATTTAATTGCGAGGTTGTTGTGTTTTACTACCCACAATCTCGAAGAGCAAAGGCACTTTCCAAGGTTAGCTATCAATGCGACTGTTCCGCTGTGTGCAATTCACAAAATAATGGACACGAGCAGAATACTGCCGAACAAATTCTTTATTGCGATGGAATGGACATTTTTTTATTCTAAAAGTAATATGCTAATGTTGAAATTTAACGCTGTTGTAAAAACCGTAATATCAGCTTCTATATTTCCGTTGATGCCAACGTGGCTGGGCATCCCACAAAACACAAGATCAGTCTGTTGATGAAAATGATATATATATAGATATTTTTTTCTCGAATGTCCGTTTCCTCGCCAACCCAACGAACACAGACTAACAATCTGGGAAAAACGCAATGATCGTAGGCCTGCAAAACTATGCCAATCCTGACGATGTCGGTTCCCCAGTGGCGATTGATCGCAGTTTCGACAACACAGCTCTATCGAGTTTCGTTGATCCGGTCTCTATGCTTATGCCGTCGACACATATCTGATATTCATTCACCCTGCCTGAGAACATCGTCGTTGATATAATATAAATCAGATATTTAAATAAGAAGCTTCGATAAATCGATATCAGTTTATGATATTCTGCGCCTTCACGAAACTGGCTCTTCGGCGCGGCGCGCGATCAGTTGTTTCCACGCTTCCCATATATGGAATACTGTTGTGAACAACATATCCTTGCGATGGTAAGAGGTCGTGGCGACAGTTAAGGTGTCATAAAATGCATAGAAGGGAAGAGAAGTTTTGAGTTCATTTAATCGCTAAAGATCTTATAACAATAAAATGGGCTACTTTCATTCAATCTGAAAGTAAACAGTGGAGTTTCCAGATACATGAGCATCGTCTATTTTCATGCGTAGCTCTTATCTAGATTCAGTGTAGCGCCTGAGAATGAGGTAAGGCGGTCCAGTTTTGAAACAATTGTAAAATCGTAGTTTTCGTTTTGTCTCGACATATATGTGCTAAAGCAAGCGTAGTCGTGAATACCACTGACTGTTAAACAAGTGAAGAGCACCAGAGAAACTGAGCAGATACATATCCGCGAGTCTTCATATAGACAGAAACAAAGCATCTTCAGGTAAGGTGGATCATCAATTATTACCCCTGATCAACGGCTAATCTGTTCAAGTTTTCTCGTTCAGGGATGCAGGTGTTTATAATTGCAGAACTGTTTTCGACTCGGGAACCCGCTAGTGGTCAAAGGTCAGACTGGTAAACATCGACACGTTTTGGCAACAAAGGGATGGTAGAGTTGCATAAGACAGGGAAATCGTATAACATTCACTAACATTTAAAAGAAAACGACTGTTCAATAAACCGATTTATTTTTATTTGGACATAATTTCACACCTGCTTAAATTATTGCTGACAGTGGAACGGGGAATGGGCTTTCCCTTCATTGACGAGGACAATCTTCATGATCGAGAATAATAGGTATAATGTAGAATCTCACCCTAATGCCTACAGATAATATGCAACTTAAATACACGGGACCCAGTAAGATTGAGGATTGACGAACCGCAGCTGCTGATGTATTTTAATTTCGAAAGAAACATATTAAATGAGGCTTCGTCGTTCAGGGAGCTTGTTGAGATGGGAAAACTGATGGAACGTGAACTACCCTCATAAATCCCACCGATCAAATTATCAAGGTTGAAAAGTTTTGTTAAATTGGAGCGATATGCAAGAGATGGAAAACATTTACTACGTCTGGTGACTAAAAAGCAACCATATGACTCTACAGGAAAGTAATCGTCGACACCTAACATACAGACACACCTAACATACAGACACGAGAATACGGTGGATTCTCGGACGTATCTTAGCCGCACTTTTACTGCAGCTGTTTATGTGGGGACTATGAAATATCCACACGGCCCCTAGCACCGGCTTAAGCGGAATTAGATACGCTGACTCGGGAGCTGTGATGGCAGATCAGCTCAAATAACTCGTTTGATGTTAATGGATGAGCATCATGGACGTCTGATGGAGTGAACGCGTCTTAACTGTTACTACGGGTAGAGCACGCAGCATATGTATACGGGATATCAATGAGTTTGCGCGGATGGGAAATACAAGCATCTAGTCCGTCTAGTTACTCATATAACAGCATCAGCAACAAAAAAAAAAACAGTCGCAGTTTACATAAAAACTGACGAACCGCGAAACATCTTCACCAGGCTCAGCCATCAGATGATCAAGGGTGAATATTTTATCAGAGTAAGCCTATTATATTTATACGGTCGTGAATGGTATCTTCACATTTGCTCATACAAATTTTACATGGCGAAATGTTTTTGAATATGTTATTTCCACAGATAGTTCACCTTTATTCATCTGAATGTTAATCTGCATAGGCAAAATATTTACACTCCTCTAAAATTGTTTTATCACTTTTTTTCTTCTTTTTTTTCTCGTTAAAGTAACTTCTCAATTGTGTATTTTTTTAGAATGAAGAATTCTACATTCTACAGAAGCCCATATGCTAAGTACAAGATGTTTCATAAAATATCCCAGTGACTGGCCGACCCGGTGCAGTGGCCGATTTATTGCAAATTTATTCAGAAATCCGGCGGGGCAATTCTATTACAGAAATGTAATTGTACGGTTAGTTTTCTGAATTTCCCTAGTATTTATGTTGTAATCTAAGAATAAGAATCTCAATTTTGTTGGATCTATATATCATAAGGTGATCTGTTGATCTTCAGTATAACATTGCTAAATATACAAAGCGCTACACAAAAATACGTCGATGAGAAGAGGGGTGACGTTATATCTGTTTACTCATACAATACATATCGAGGAACAACCCAACAAGCCAATCCGTTTGGCCGAAGAGACTGAAAGAGACTGAACGTACTCAGCTCGCAACACTTTTTAATAGTCATGGAAGGAAGATGCATTACAGGTTTCAACATACATTAGATCGAACAATTCGCTATATAAAATGGAATTTGCATTTATAACGGAGCTTGTTACGGCAAAAACTTCCATTTTGGTGTTGATTGTTGTGTTGTTGTTTTGACGTACCTCTAATATGATGTCTTGTTTTGACGTACCCCGAATATGATGTCAAATAAAAACATTTTTGTTAAACACAATTCTTGGGTAAATTGTATTATGCTGGGACACTCTTACTGGTCAGCTGCTGAATGGAGTGTGACTCGCTTCATTGTCTGCGGGATATATGGACGAATATACACGCAACATGATACTACCATGATACTGCAACTTTGCAATATATCGATAAACAGGTATTCCAACAAGCGCCTCCACTCAAAGTTTCTCAAATTTGGCGATACATATCGCATGCTGATAGCAAAATACGAACGTAGCGTGCAAGATCTATGGCGCTAGGTTTCGTAACTTGTGTTTAATTCCGCTTAACCCGAGGCTAGGGACCGTATGAAGCCATGTACTTCAAGATCCTCGTGGTGCTCTAATTCCGCTCAACCCGGGGCTAGGGGCCGTATGAACCCATGTACTTCAAGATTCTCATGGTACTCATATGAACAGTCACAATCAAAGCGTGACTGAGATATATCATTCTTTAGATGACGACTTTACAACGAATATTATGGATTAAGAACACTGATCAGCGATACGGATTTTTTGTTTTTGGAAAATCATGATGTCTTGTCGGCATCATTGAAAACTGTTGATCGCTTCTCTCTTCCAGGAAACAGCCTATGTTTATGTATACTATGATTGTCTGTTTTTAATTTGGTGCTAATACTGTTATATACTGGAATATGGAATAGGTCTTTGGATTATAGACGCGGATATTCTTTAATGGAAGACGGCTGAATTATGAATGACGGACTATAGACGCTTGTAATTATCATACTCTGCTGGTGGGAGACCATGCAACGATGTAATTGGGAAAGTGGGAATATAATACAGACAATGTTCATAGACATACTGCTGTAAACTATAGAAGAGATAGGCGTCAGAGAAGGGAACGAAAAGAATGTTCACTAACATGACCACCCGGGCTCACACCGCCAACAATGCGAGTTGACGATGTGTGCTGCATGTTGTACCTGTTATAACCTAGAATGAATGTGACAAATATGAGAGCTTCTCAAATTTCATGATTGATGTGTACGATAAGAGTAAACCTGACAGATCCTGGACAATAACCTGGATAGCTTTGTAGATACACATTGCGGTACAATTTCATATTCATTCAATGTGAGTAGGTCTGTGTGGATATTATTACCTAACTTTTGATGATCCGCGATTTAGAAGAATTGAATATGTTCAGAACTAATATTTCATGACAAACTCGGATGTATCATTCGAATATGCCCACATAAGCAGAATATCAGCAATATTGTCTTTGATTAAAACGAGATGGCTACGCAGACCATCATGATTATTTGCTAGAGATACACCAGGCCATTGGACAACAGCAAGATTGGAATCTGTCCACAGATTATCTTTTGCATGATAGCAACCTATCACACGTATATAACATGTATTTGCACATTTACAGCACATGCATAAGGTTAATATAACTGCTAAATCCGATATTCAATAGAGAGCTGAAAATTAGCCTCGGTACTGGAGAGAGAAATCTTATCAACCAGGCAGATATCAAATAAAAATTTAATTTGCTATAGAGAAGCGGTCAGTTTTAAATTATGCCGACAAGTCATCCTGAAGTGTTTATCGCAAATTTCGTATAACTGGCCAGTAGTATTATATCACACAAATGAGTACCGGTACATGGGTTCCGATCGTCTATATACAGCAAAATGGGCCTGTCCCTTTTCCAAAAATGCAATGAGAACCAAACGTTTTTCTGCCGCAAGTAATGATTGAAGTGTTGGCTCTGACTGAAAGTTGCGGTATAAATAATCGACGTGAAGGGGTTGAATCAAACGATGTTCATCCTGCGCTCGTCCACACGGTCAGCGAAAAAAGACATAGCTACGAACGTAGCCCCAGAGATACCACAGGCTATGAGTGTAAGCAGTCTATGAGTGTAAGCAGCCTTCACTGTGTGAAATTTTTCAACAAAGTTAATTTCATACGAAAATATTGTGGTTTTGCTTTTGCACATTACTGAGATAACAAAGAAGATTGTCTCTCTGCAATGACCCCTGACTTTAGCTGACTAGCTACTGGTTCGCATCATTTCATTTAGAACAGTTTGAACTGGTGATACATGTAGCTGGTATATTTTTGTGTAATATTTGCCAAATTCAGGAGTGGTGGAGGAGGGGGGAGAGCTATCGCCGCCCGTGCAACTTATACATTATTTTAAGAATAATCACACTTTCTTTGAATACTGGGAAAATACAGAACATTATGTATAAAATGATGTCCGTCACCGCCAGCTCAAAGTATTCTCCTGCAGAGGTTATGCGAACCCGTAGCTGATCGGCTGAGGTCACGGATAACTGCACACACAGGCTCTTATTTGTTTTATAAACAATGTGCAAAAGGTGGATTATTGTAGTGGCAAACCGCTGTAAGCGAAGTATATTTGTCTAGTGTCGGATCTGATCGCTGTATTCGCGCGAGCGGCCTCAAAGAAAGGGTGGTAATACTAATGAAGTTCGACGAATTTCTAGTAGATATCGGTGTCAGATTCAAAATTAAGCAAGCTGCTGTATCCATAATTGTGAATTCCATTTGACTGTTTTCGTATAGACATCAATATCCCAACAGACAAGAATAAGGACAAGAATAAGGACAAGAATAAGACAAGAATGGGGATACATCTTATTCTGATCAATTCTGTTAGATCTGTTAGAAATCAAGTGAGGTAACACCTCATGATTCGGTTCGTTTACAGAATGACTTTATGACCCATATGGCGTATACATATCTCGCCTAGTAGCATTTGCTAGATCCTGTGTTAAATGTGACGATTTTAATCAACGTCACAAAACATTGTTGCAGAAACTTATAGAAAAGGGCTATTTCACCAAGCGCCTCCACTCAAAGTTTCTCAAATTTTGCGATACATATCGCATGCTGATAGAAAAATACGAGCGTAGCGCGCAAGATCTATGGCGTTACGTTTCGTAACTTGTGTCTAATTACGCTTAACCCGGGGCTAGGGGCCGTATGAACCCATGTACTTCAGGTGCTCATATGAACAGTCACAATCAAAGCGTGACTGAGATACATGATTCTTTAGATGACGACTTTACAACGATTATTGTGGATTAAGAATACTGATCAGCGATACGGATTTTATATTTTTGGAACATTATGATGTCTTGTCGGCATCACTGAAAACTGTTGACCGCTTCTCTCTTGCAAGAAACTCGCCTATGTTTATGTATACTAGGATTGTCTTTTTGAATTTTGTGCTAATACTGGTATATGAAATAGATCTTTGGATTATGGACGCGGATATTCTTTAATGGAAGATGGCTGAATTATGAATGACGGACTTGACGCTTGTAATTTGCCATATACAACATGATCTTTAAAATACTTCATTATTGTAGTCTTTCACAGTATGCACATGTACAGAACATAGTTGCACACAATGGGTTTGAATAATATATTTACAAATATTCACTATTCTATCCACGAAGAATGTGCGTGCCTATAACTGTCATTATCGATTAGCGAATCCGGAACACACGGTAAGTGATATTACTGCAGTTTTCTCGACAAAAGCGTCAAATGGTTCTTTTTGTCGGTTGAAAAAACCACAACATAATTAATCCATTAACCTGTAAGTCACTTGAGACGTTTGTTTCCTGGGATATTCTTGCTTCAGCACGCTTTTAATACAAATCGACAATCCCACACGCTCCTGCTGAACATCTTTTCCCGATCTCTATGTTTCTTCTACTGTGATACGCAACGCTCTCCGCTATTTAAGTTTGCAATCATATATCTTGGAGATCGTT
Source organism: Hanleya hanleyi (assembly GCA_036873755.1). Lineage (NCBI taxonomy): Eukaryota > Metazoa > Mollusca > Polyplacophora > Lepidopleurida > Hanleyidae > Hanleya > Hanleya hanleyi. The sequence continues at coordinate 15,628 of JAVTVY010025090.1, read as the reverse complement.
AGCGTGATAATTTTAGATGAGGTATATAAATTCTGCAATCCCCAGTGGAAAATTTTCCTTTAAGGCCTTTGTGATTGTTCCCAATCTAAATTTTCTGGAATCTGTTTAGCAGGTTTAGACTCAATGCTCTAGAAATATGGGATTCCAAAAGGATCACCCTCATTATCTAGGGCTGCCCTAGCCATTCTATCAGGATCAGTATTACCCTCGATGCCAACGTGAGCAGGCAACCAAAAAAACACAATATCATTCTGTTGATCAAATATACAGTCATATAATTATAAAGATATCGTGTTTGCCTTTTTTATATTTCGTTAGTGTAATATCTACTTCTGGTTTAGTTAACTTCCATGGTGGAATTGGTAAGACCTTGTTAGGCAAAATATGACTAAGCTGAATACCAGCTGCTACAATGTGTGGTTTTATACGAATTCTGCAAGTCTTTACTGGCCAAAAGATGTTACCATCCCTTGGTTATATGATTGTTATTTAAGACAAGCTAGTTGAATCTTGTTTGACAACATAATGTTCGACCATATTACGTACGGCAGCCTAATGAGAATATAACGTGTCAGCTGACCTAACTCTAACGTTATGGAGAAGGACCGTTCGTAACGCTGTAATATGTTTCCAATTTCAACGCGATTCAGATGGGGTTCAGTCCAGGTGAACGGGAAACGAGTGTATGGATGGATTATTGCATTTCACAGATCTGACAGTTCACATGCCATCGACAAAATAAAGCATCACTGGCTTTCGAAGTATTTGTTTTGCATTGAACACTAGAATTTACATTGCTTTTAACTCTTGCCACTCGGGAAATAAATTTCCATGAAAACTCCACATCCAAAACTGTTAACATATGTAGTCACAGGAAATAGCTTCTCACGATGTCAAGCATATTAAATTTATCTTAAAAGGGTCAGTATATATCGATGAGCCGTATCCAGTTTCGCATTGCCCCACGAAGAATATTACTCGCCCGTATCTGGGAAATCGATGCATTCATTATGAAGATTACTGTAATGCTAATTAGCTTATAATTAGTCTCTGTTCCGGCCAAATTTTTTATTTAAAGATGTAATCAGCCTCAAAATGGATGGATTTTGTAAACTCTCCCCTGTACGTTTTTTCAGCAGGGTAGATTACCAAATCATCATATGTATTATATTTGATGACAGTGGGATCGTCATATACAACGAATGCAAGAATATCTTGTCAGAGAAATTTGTAACTCTGCCCGCTTCGACGGCTTTTCTGTCTCGCCATTGAGTGTGTGTTGTACGCGGAGAGGAAAATGACGTCACTGCGTGACGTATGAGTGACGTGGCGACGCTCACGAATTTGAATGCTGCACAGCTGCAGCCATGGGATAGCGTCATGGCTCGTGCCTACGGTTCGGTGATGTCGCATAGCATACGTTGGTAGAATGCACCATACGTGTATACGCTTGTTGACACGGCCGTGGAAAAATAAACGGCATGCCATGCTGTTTATTTTTAAAGATCAACTCCTTCTATTTTCTCGTGAATGGTAGAAACAAGTTTAGTTTCTTGTGGTCAGATGTGTTTCATTTTGTACCTGTTGTAACATATGTCACTTTCGTTAAGTTTGAGAGACATCGATTTCAGCCCAGATTTGAGGCTGATTACATCTTTAATACTTATCGAGTGTGTTTCAACGTGATTTCACCTTTGATATACCATTATTATTCGATATTCAGTATCAAGGATAGGTCACGCACTACGTGGTAGCAATTCAAAATTTAAATTTTCCTCAATTGTGGAAAAGATATTAAGTGCACTACGTTGGATTAATCCCGGCTAAATGTTGAAAGCTCACATTAATCCGTAGATAAAGATACGCATTAGATCTATTTCAAGATCATCCTTGATTTCCCGAATACATTTCTCGGGCGAAAGTAATAAAACGGAAAAATTAGTGCTCGGCCAGTCTAGAGCAAATATCTCCCCTCGCCTTTCGCCAACAGCATGTATACTGATATTCTGAAAAAACTCATTCAGAAATGATGTGTATAAATGAAAGTTTCTGGTCTGATCATCGGTGATGAATCGTGGTCCAATGAACCCTGGTTATATAAAGCTATATCTATGCACCTTGTGCACATACTGTACCTGGAATACTGATGTACGGAGCAATGAAAATCATGACTCCTGACGAAGGGTACTAAATATAGAGAGCCATTGTGACACTGAGCAGTTTCTAGCTAGGGATCATATTGTTGCTACAAACTCTCTGCTTGGGATCAGTACCAGCTACAGCCAATAGGCAATATGTCATGAACACTGAAAGTGACATAAAAACTACAATAAAATTAAAGCTTATATATACTGGAAAATATGCAATAACTACAAATTTTTCTCTGGAGAAATTTGCCACATCAAAAACACACGATACAAAAATGGCTTTCCTGTGTGGTTCAGACCTTGTCTAAATGTTCTGGTGTTATGCGTATGGAATGACAGATATGGCCTATCAAGATGACGAATTACCAAACATAACCTTTACTAAACCATTTTTGTCATAATTAATCTGAAGTATCAGGTGGTGTACAGGAACATCAATCAACCAAATAGGAAGATATTTCTCCCCATTAATTGTCGTCCTAATTTTACCTGAATAATTCACAATCGGCACTATATATGCCCAAAGCTTGAAGGTCGTTCAATATGCCTTTTAGCAATCGATTGTGGTCCGGATGGCTTTGATTTATTTGCTTCCAGAGTCTCCCAGGAATTATCTGTCCTAATACCTCAACCGCCTATGTAATATCTAAGAACATCTATCACATGTCCATTCGGAACATCGAATTTCCAAGTGTATTAAAGAGCGTGGAATTTATTCTGGAACTGCTTGGCGTATGTACATGAATATTTTGATTACAATTCTCGAAGCGCAAATTGCGTTCTAGTGAACACTCATCTCGTTATTCATTGTACTGACATATTCACGTGAAAAGGGAGATTGCTGCAAATCTGTGAAACTCGACATTCACTTTCATACAAACTTATAGCCACGATCAACCACATGAGAAATGTACTTGGGTGCAGTTGTAATTATTTTGTATTGTCAACACACGTAATCATTGAAATTGCGCGTAAATAAGATACTAGAACAGAAACATAAATGTTCATCATTAAGAGAGAGAGAATTAAGATTTAATGTCGGGTTAACATTGATCGGTCTAACCAGAACTCTGTGAGGAGGCGTGTGCCTCGTCTCTGCGTCCAGCGATTCTGAAGTTCCTGATTTCGTTAGCATATTCGTATATCGTCCGCATTTAGGTCATGGGAATCCGCAATTATTGTTGGGATGTATGCCTCATAATTGTAGATATCTGTATTTCCGATAATTAAGGACTTCTATCCTGTAAACATTTCATTCCAATTCTATATTCCCCACTGTCTGATCACTATGTATGATGAGAACAAGTTGTACCAAAAAATGTAAAAAAAATCCAAGATGGTCTCTTTGATGACGTCACATTTTTTTGGTCGATTTTTCGGTTAGATTTTCCGAATGTTTTATTATGCAACTGCATGATAAATTAGCAAATATGAATGTGATATCGCAGAAAAGCAGACATTTTGAAGAAATTAGACGAAAACATCACTTTTCTGGTACCCCACGTGGCCGCCATCTTGAATTTACCCATGATTACCTGTTCGGGAGGTTATTTAAATAGGCTCAAATGACTCCAACATGACAAACTATAAAGTCACGGAGTTTCAGCTCTGCATTTTTGTTGTTCCGAAGATAGCGCAGGCAGTATGGTGGGGGGGGGGCATTTTTCTAAAGCACGCAAGACAAACTTGCATTCAATAAACATTCTCCCATTTGGATCATTTTTTGCCATATGGTAAATCGAATCGTTCGAATTTCACCAAACCATGGCCTCCTCGACTGATTAGATTTTGATGCGAGTGCGTGCACGCGTTCGTGTATTTTCAGATACACAGCTTTGCTTTTGTTACTTAGGGTCAAATTCATTTTATAGCACCTTCTGGTAAATACTTTGCCTACAAGGCAAGGTGGGAGGTTGAGGGAGTGTTTCTGCTAAGACAAACGTACAGTTCAGGCGGAGCGGCAATTCAATGGTCAAAGTGAAACGTCAAATTCATCTTTTATACGAGCAGTGACAATTCAAGGGCGATATAATATAATTATATAATATAATGTAATTAATCTGGGACACCTCACACTGTAATTGGTCTGGGACACTTTATACTTTAATTGATCTCAGGCTACGTTATCTCTGCGGCGATTGCCATTCCATGATTGCCCGTATAATTCAAGTCAATTCAGTTCAATTTTTATTGCACCAAAATATACAGGCCCATGCAGAACCGGGTACAACATAACTACAGTACATCCTGATTCATAGCACAATGCATACAATGATAGTATGATAGTGAACCCAATACAATGAACCTGATGATACAGTAATGCTTTCAGTTTTTCTTCTTCTTTTTCTACTTGCGTAGTTTTACAGTTTATGCAGCTAATTTGAAAGCGATTGCGTTGTTTTGAACCTTCGAAAGACTATACTATTGAGATTTGGCTAAGACGGCTAATATCTTTGTTATGAAACATGCAAAATTTCCACCTGCAGTTGAGTTTATCAATGGAATTTGACACACATTACCAGTGTCAAAACAGGACCCTTGCAAGCATTGATGAAATGAAAGTCTAAAGAGAGATCTTGCACTTTCTTGTTTGAAAACAATTATAAATAAAGTGTGCTATCCTCGCAGCAGCGTTTTTCGGGGGATCAAGCACGAAAACGAAAAGGTGGTTTAATGTGTAATGAAGGACATATGGATGTGTTTGAATGATTGACTGGAAGACCTGTGTTCTGAGAGAGTTATATGACGCTAAATCCGATAAAGATTACTTCCGCCAACTTTAAAGAGTTTCAGCAGCAACAAAACACAGGGATATGAAGACATATATATGTATTTACTGAATCTGTTTCAAATAATATTATGTGGCGTACTCGGGAGGGAGCAGACTCACACTCACCAGTTGTGTAGGAAATGGTTTTATCTGAAAAGGAACTGAAGAATCGATTCGCGCGCATCCGTATGGACACAGGCTGGAGTGGAACCAACACGCCGCGTGTTGTACGGGCACTGGCACCTTCATCTGTGCGGCGCGACTGGTGCGTTTGCGCCAGGGAACGACGTAATGTGGTCCCCTAGTCCGTAAGCTCAGTCAGCTTCATAGTATGGTAAGGTACAGGTGTGAGGTGGATCCTGATAAGAAGGAGGCGGGGCGAGGCAGTATCAGAATGGTGAGCCTAGAAAAATTTCATGTTTAAACAATACAATGAAATTCCCGAACTGTTTAGTGTCACCGTTTGGGATAGTCTGTAAAACACAGCTTAGTAATTTCCTTCAAACGCCTTTCAACAATGGATGGCTCATTGACCTGCTGTTTACGCATCGCGAGTAGGGTTTGAGGTGTTTGTTTGTAGACAACTCAACTCCAAACGCAAACAGGCCGTCCATACTGATTGAAGATTTGTACTCGTGTAGCAGTATAACTTGGATAAACTGACTTGCTCATTTGAGATCATCAAACCACTGTGTGGTTTACTAATTGCTCGAGGTCTAGGTCAGTTGTTCGATCACATGTAAAACATGGTAGCCAGGATGATCGTACGAGAAGTCACAATTGAAGAGTAACCCCAAGAGCTTCATAATGTAAAATTACGTTCTGGGCGGAGAAAGTTCACTAGATTACACATTTACAAACTGCCGTATTTGCCATTAATGACAATGGAGACGACGTTCGGAACAACGGTCGCCCATATATCAAGTATTTGACGGAGAACCCGGTGGAGATTATCGTTAGCCTTAAACATTCTCTGTTAATCAAAGTTATGCTTACTCATCCGAGCTCATCAGGGTCCCTTGTGACTTTCTAGCTGCTTGGAGCTAAGGTCAGTCATTCGATCGTTCGAGATAAATAATAGTGTATCTAATAAGTTTACATAGCACGACTCTGACAAAAAAAGGATATCCATTAATTTCGCCTAGAATGCTATCGAGGCCGTAAATCTATTGCCTAAGAAAAAGACACGACTGTTTGAGTGTATTCCTTGAGCGCACGAAACAAGAAAGGAAGATTTTAAAGGTTATCGTTCCAAAACATAATACAGCTGCCGGTCTTACTCGAAACCACTCGATAGCCAATCTATAGCGCCTGTGCATGTAAATCGTAGAATCCAAGAGGAAAATGTTTATAAGACGACCGTCTTTCGTATTCCATCAGAACGTCTTAAATCAAGAAAATCATGAATTTACGGGCAGTGAAAAGTCTAATGCATAAACCTGTAGACTATAGATATCTCGATAGGACGGAAGGGAATATACATATACTCTATGTTTCAACTCTTACGATTGGCCCATGCGGAAAATGTAACAAACGAATTATGAGCAAAGTGTGCTCAGTATTTATCATCCATATCATCGAACATACGTTTTGTATATTTCATCGTCTTTTGTTCTGTTTGTAGGGGATTTATCACGCGAGCTAACCAAAAGATCGAATACAAGCGAGTGAGCGAGTGGCTGGCAAGTATATTGATGCGCCATTTTAACCCCGACGAACCCCTTCTCGCAGTCAACTGTCTCGGTGGACTAAGATCAGTACAGATACCATGAACGATATTTCCTTTCTTCCTGGCATAAATTTTCGGTAACTGAGTGCAGAAGGAGGAGAAAATACAGACAATTTCTCTGCTTAAGAGCAAAATGAAAAGAACTCCGTCAAACTAGATCAAGGTGATGGAAGATTTTCTCCATGTTGCGCCGTCTGCAGCACTCATTAAAGGTCATTTTCTCGAAGCGCACTCTTCCAGAACATAGTGATGAGTTTCTTCGTTTACATGTCTGATTGGATAACTTTCGTAACAGAACTGGGAATGTAAATTCGGGAGGTAAAAGTTACTTGATAAGTTCCGGTCAAGTGACCATAGTCCAGTCAGGCCATTCATGTGGAAATTACATATAGGGAAGCATATGGTTGCTTTTGAGTCGCAAGACGTCATCAATTTTGTCCACCTCTTGCATATCGCTCCAATTTACAAATAGAGCTGCTGGTGAAATAAAGATAAATAATGAAAATGAAAATGATGTCAATATATTATGATGGTGATAAAATAATACTATGTGTTAAAAAATGCCTATAACGAAGTAAGTGATAGCGCTCGTATTTACTGGCAATATATAGCTGTTACCTGTATTTGCTAAGACAAACAAATATATCTTGATAACCCGTCCCAAATGACATCTCAAGGTCACGGGACCCAGTTATATTTCTCATTTACGACAATATAAGCATAAATTTGAATGGCTGCTTACCTGGATTTCATGGATATAACTGGTTTTCATTTCTAAATTTATTCAGCTTGAAACGAATGTGGGGTAGTGGATACAAGGGATCATAATAGGGATCATTTCCAAAATCGTGTAGAAAATCAATGATTTACAGCAAATTAATTATGAAAGTATGTGCAAACACAGCTCTCATGGTCTGCCATTTCATAAGCCCACTTCAGTCAATACCAGAAAATTAGGTGGCATCTTCAAATTTAGTGCCCATAGCTACTGATTACATACCCTGCAGTCTGATTGACGCAAACAGAGACGGAAGTATCGCTGTGTATGTGTTCCTCATTCACGATTTTATCTCATCCCCCAGATGTTTCTTGGCCCTGAAATATGAGTACAGGTAGGTTCATGCTTAAATTTTAACACGTTTGAAGAAATATACCAGCCTGAATTCGGCCTGCAGTATCAGAAATCAGCTGCTAATCACACTTGTTTGTCACTCTGTGGATGGATTTACCAATACATTTCCTGAACGTGACCAAATACGCTCGAGTGTGATTTGATGTACGTCATGCATGGGACCCAGTTATATTTTCTATTTATTACCATATTATCATAAATTTGAATCGCTAATTACCTAAATCCCATAGATGTCATTTTCATTTCTAAATGCATTGAAGCTTGGGACACAGAAAAAAAAGTGAGATAGTGCATGCCGATTTTTTCCATATAGCTCAAAAGTTGGGTACCCCCATTTTGACAGGTTGAGATTTTGAAATAAAAGAGGTTATTTCAAAACTCGTGTGGAAAATCAATGAATTGCAGCTGATTGATTATGAAAGTATTTTTAAATACTGCAAACACAGTCCACTTTGGTCAATATCAACCAATTAGGCGGCATCTTCACATTTAGTGCGCTCAGCTACTGGAAATATACCCTGCGATCTGATTGAAGGAAACAGAGGCGGATGTGTCGCTGTTTATGTGTACCTCAGTCACGGTTTTATCGTCTCCCACGGATATTTCTTGGCCCTGAAACATGGGTATGCTTGTAGGTTCTTGTTCAAACATAATAGTTTTAACACATGTTTGAAGAAAATATTCTAGCTTGCGACTGACATACACCTGACCAGATTTTTTTTCCTTGCAAACTTGTTTCTAAAGGCCACAGAAATGCTAAAATGATCTTCCATTCGAATACATTCTTGAAGCATATTCTACTGGCATTTTGTTGAGATATGATCTCAGATTCGCCATAAAATTGAATTGCTTACACAAATTAACTCAACCAATCAATTTGTCGTGAATACAGTGGACACCACGCCTTCAGATCTCGAGTCGAAATTATACCCGTATGCCACACTGAGCTTGATCATAACATCATCAAATCACTGACCAGCTACTAGATATTACTTTACACCGCCGGCTCCGCACCCCATCGTCAACGTGGTTGGACTAACTTGGATTTCACACGAAACCTTCGCGTTGACATTGCTTGAACTCTATCAAGCACAGCCCCTGTCTTTCGCGTAGCCCGATTTATTCTCATGAAGAAAAAAATACTTGACCGTGCAGTTAACTCAATTGTTGTTCAAGCTGTGGACCTATAGCAATTGTAGGTTTTCTTTTCCTCATAATGAGATGTTATCTGGATTTCCGAATTCGAATACCCCGTAGCAAGCATACTGTGGCGTCTGACGGCATTACGCAAGTTACGCGAACAGACGGCACACCAAGGGACAATTAATCGCCATAATGTGGTCGCAAGAAGCTTCTCAATTCGAAACATTACCATTATCGTCATTTTCGGAAAACCATTGCTTTTCTTTCGCTTCGACGTTCCCGTGATTTGGTAGAATTATTGATAGATGTGGGATAAGGATCTGGTCCCCAGAGGCTCGTGAACTATGCTCACGATTCGTTTATATGGCACTTTCTGTAGCTTGTATAATTTAGGCACTGACAAAAGATAAATGATACGTTGACAAACTCTACCATGGTTTCCCTTCTCAATTAGCTTCACGATGGACTCGTGCTTTCATAAAATATGAACTGTTGTCTTGCAATTAGCGACACATAGAAACGAAATGACGTTTACGGATAAAACTATAAATAATAAATTCTCGGAGAATGGTTTTCTGATAAGATGTCCTGGTGTTTTCCCTCGGCTATTGCTATTCTCGCAGAAGATCCACGATCAATCGCTTTTCGATATAGAAAATGAAGGGAAAATCGCAAATAATGGAACAGAGAAAGCAGGAATTAACGAACAAAAATGATATATGGGACAAATTGTCTAATTTGACAGTTGAACTCTTGAAATGATTTATCAGCAATCACAGCTTTATCTATTTTTTATTGATAGGTATGCCTTATTTTCATTTTACTTGAACAGATATATATCTCTGTTCTGGTTCTTAAAAACACAGTATCACATTCCAGGAGCCAGGACCGGCTCAAAATGGTTTCGTGCAACACCAACTACACAGTTGGTTTGTCAATTCAGGCTGCTTGAGGGATGTCTCTGGAACATATCTAGCCCTGATGTACAGTTGATTTTTGGCAGCAACAATAAATGGCGGCCTATTCATTTCTCCTGAATCCCTGCACGCCTGACGAAATTAAAACAGTCATCGCGGAGCTAAAGAATGGATCACCCGGTATAGACGGTTTCCGCATGTCACTTCTCAAGCCTGTCTCTAACATTATAGCCAGTCCCCTGTCACATCTTGTAAATTTATCATTTGAACTAGGAAAAACCCCGAACATCCTGAAGGCTGCCAAAGTCACACCTGTGTACAAATCTGGGGACAAAAACTTAGCCAGTAATTATAGACCCATATCTGTTCTTCCCTGTCTTAGTAAAATCTTCGAGAAATTAGTTGCTATTAGAATGACATTTTATTTGGAAGCATATGAAATTATCTCTCCCAGCCAATTTGGTTTCCGGGCTAATCATTCCACCTGTGATGCAGTGTCCTCATTATACGACAAATTAATTAATGCTAAAGAAGACAAAAAATTTACCGTCGCTATGTTTCTTGATTTATCTAAGGCGTTTGATACGGTCAATCATGATATACTGTTAGATAAACTTGAACATTATGGATTTCGTGGAATCGCTAACGACTGATTTAAAAGCTATCTGTCATCCCGATCTCAACGCGTTTGTTACAACAATGTACTATCTACGTCCAGAAACATAAATTGTGGCGTGCCTCAGGGATCGATTCTTGGCCCTATTCTCTTCCTAATCTACATTAATGATATATGTAACGCATCTAACTGCCTAGATATTATTCTTTTCGCCGACGACACAAGCGCCATCTTATCCGACACTAATCATGAACATTTAATCGCAACAATGTCAAACGAACTCATTAAACTTCACGACTGGTTCTCATGCAATTTATTGTCTCTCAATGTGAAGAAAACCAAATATATGCTAATCAAACCAGCTAGATCTACTATTCATGTTTCACATAAACTCATCATTGATGGCAATGAACTTGAATGCGTCAACACATTCAAATTTCTCGGAATCATCTTTAGCGACAAGTTAACGTGGCAGTCACATATTGGATCATTATGCTCAAAATTATCTAGAAATATAGGTATTTTAAACAATATTAAAAATTGTGTAAACAGAAAGACCTTAATAATTTTATATTACTCATTATTCTACTCTTACGTCTCCTATTGCAGCATGGTCTGGGCCAACACATATCCCACACACCTCCAGCCATTAATTCTTCTGCAAAAAAAGGCTTATTCGCATTGTAACATCCAGTAGCAGATTAGCACATACCGGAAACCTATTCTTGGAGCTAAATATTCTTCCTATACATAAAATAAATGATTATCTTATTCTGATATTTGCGCACAAATTTTGCTATCATTCAGTTTTTCTTCCCTCCAGCTTGCAAAATTACTTCACTAAGCTATCTGCTATACACAACTATCCAACCAGACAGGCCAACCTTAATTTATACAGGCCGTTTTACAAATCGCAACTCTCATTCTATTCTTGTAAAATAAAGGGACCCCGATTATGGAATTCACTACCCGTCAGCCTGAAATCTTGCGCCTCCAAGTCTGTTTTTAAATCTCGCCTAAAAAAAATCCTGTTAAACATTGTGACACGGTAACCGGGTATACGTAAACTAATTGTAACCGATGTCTTACTAGTTATTTATTTACTCTGTACTCTCCTGCAATCAGTGAGTATTCATCCGACCTTCTTTATCACTAGTTTAGCATGCTTGGTTGTCTATCCAGCGCGTCACGTCTATTTATGTAATTTTGCAACAACTAAATGTTCTCGTCCTAAGCATTGATTTCTCGACAAATTAGCAACAGTGGTGCTTATACCTTATTCACCGCCTCTGTATATATAATAACATTTCCATGATTTGTATATAATTTTATTTCCACAAAAACTATATATAGTCCTGTCGCTGAAATTAGCCTATGTATATTCACTTGTTAATTCGGGATAGAACAAGCCCCCTGGGGTTTTATTCCCGCCACATATGCGGCTAACTACTCATTCCTGTACATTCTCCATATCTGTTTTGTCTTGCTGTGTGGTGAATAAATATTCATTCATTCATTCATTTTCTATAGGGGGAATGGCGTATGAAGCACAAATCTGTCAAATCTGCAGAATTGTTTTTCTCAGCTTCTACAGCCACGATTTCTCACCAATTATTATTGACAGGAGACAGGTTTTTGCATTGCTGCTTAGCAAGTTCAATTTTATCTATATATAATGATAAGTCATGAAATAAAACACAAAATTGAATGCTTGTTATTTTTGTTTTTTGTTTCGAATGTAATTGTCCAATAATGTCTTTGAATGGACCATCTGGTTGCCAGTGCATTTAAACCAAAAATGAGGGCATTTCCCTTCCCCTATCCTCAAGTCACAAAAGTCCAATAATCTCACGAAAACTACCCCTCAAGGCCATCTGCCTACATATAAAAATTAGTCATACACTCAATATTAATACAGTGATGACAATGTCTTTACAATGTCTGTCTAGATCTATCAACGCTAAAGAGTTGTTTCTAAGGAGTTGATCAGTCTGCCTATAAACTATCCAGTCCGAATGGAGCGAAATCACCAAGATATCATTAATCATCATCATCATCATCGTCACCATCACCATCGTCTTCCGTGTCGCTTGATTAAACTTTGTTTGGTTTTCTGCATGTCTCGCCTCCCATACACTTGCGAGCTTCTGTGCTTGGCATCTCGTTGCTTTTGCAGGCACATATGTAGAATCGTTGGCATGCAGATGCCTTACCCCTACATGCTGTCAGCTCAGCCAATCGAACTGGAGCAGGGTCTTTAGACAACAGGGAGTTCCATCCTTGGTGGCCCATCCGTTACCATCTGGCTCTGGTAACCCAATGGTTGGCGAGCAGTGACGCCTTCCAGATATAGGACTGGTAACTAGATCGATGGATGTGCAACCGGGTGCTGTCAGAAGTTGGTGGGATGCATTCACTCTTCGACATTTTCTGGCAGGACATCCTATGTCTGACTTCGTCTGCTGTGTCACCAGACCCCCGAGCTGTTATGTAGGGGGAGCATACAAACCGCTCGCTTCCAAGGATGGTGTCATCTGTCGGTGGGATGATATCTCTTAGCTGAGACACTCGCTTTTGTAGGTCTTCATCTTTCTAGAGTTTCCTCAAGGCAGTTTTCTTCCATCCTTGCATGCTCTTACTGGATGTGATTCGGCGACTGCCTTCAGTGGCATCGGGAAGAAAACTGCCTTGAGGAAACTCCAGAAAGATGTTCCAGCTAGAAGATATCATCCCACCGACAGAGGACACCATCCTATAAGGGAGCGGTTTGTATGCTCCCTCTACACAACAGCTCGGGGAGTTGGTGATACAGCAGACGATATTGGATGTTCTGCCAGAAAAGACATAAGAGTGAATGCCTCACACCAACTTCTGACAGCACCCGGCTGCACATCCATCGAGCTAACTACCAGTCCTTTATCCGGAAGGCGTCACTGCTCGCCAGCCAAGGGTTACCAGAGCCAGGTGGTAATGGATGGGCCACCAAGGATGGAACTCTCCAACCCACCCTAATGTCTAAAGACCCTGCTCCAGTTGGCTTGGTTGAGCTGACAGCATGTTGGAGTAAGGTATCTGCATGCCAACGCAGCAACATATGTGCCTGCAAAAGCAACCATATGCCATGCACAGAAGCCTGCAATTGCATGGGAGGCGAGTCATGCAGAAACCCAAACAAAGTTCCATCAAGCGACACGTCAGACGATGATAATGATGATGATTAATGACATCTTGGTGATTTCGCTCCATTCGGACTGGATAGTTTATAGGCAGACTGATTAAACTCCTGAGAAACAACTGTTTATTGTTGATAGATCCAGACAGACATTGTAAAGACATTGTCAACACTGTATTACTATTGAGTGTATGACTGTAATTATTATATGTAGACAGATGACCTTGAGAGGAAGTTTTCGCGAGATTACTGGACTTTTGTGACTTCGGGGTAGGGGAAAGTAAATGCCCTTATTTTTGATTTAACTCGAGGAATGTCAACCGTATTTGTGTTTTTTTTGAATAGTAGATGGATGACATTAACTGCCCTAACTGCATTGGCAACCTGGTGGTCCATTCAAAGACATTATTGAACAATTACATTCGAAACAGAAAACAAAAACAAAATTGCATGCAATTTTGTGTTCTATTTCATGACATATCATTCTATGCAAACACAAATTGAACTTGCTAAGCAGCAATGCAAAGACCTGTCTCCTGTCAATAACACTATGAGTCAGAGTTTGGCCTGAATCGCTCTCCATTACCAATGTTGGCTCTTACACCCGTCAGTTGGATTATATCGGCTTTTCCGTGACTTATTATCTACCTATTTAAAATCGGTAGCTCAGTTACTTACGTTGGTATTTGAAACACCATTAAAATATTAACCCCCCAGATAAACTGGAGATATTACAAGTCACCCATAGCCGTATGTCGGTCCGCATGAGCCGAAATCCCGATAAGCTTCTCGGTCATCCGCGCCTCGACGTTGGAAGTTTTTGGTCGCTCATAATCCTGTCTGGTGAAATTTTGCTAATCCTGACATGGACATCACGGCGATTTCTTTCGTTTTACATCCAGGAAGATCAAATGACATCTTATCGACGTGTCCAACCGATAGCGGAATTTTCGACTTCTGGTTGGATTGACATGGCTGAAACGGATTTCCCAATCGACAGAAGCCGCATTCAACCGTTCTATTGTATTTTACTGATACAGGTAACTGGAGGACTCAGGTTTCGCTTCCACGATGCACTGCGCATGTATAACAGTATACAAGCTGAACTGACACCCCTGTTTAAATATTCACTTGTCTTCTGCTGTATTCTGTTGAGTTTGCTTTCTCTTATTAACAGAAGATAACTGTGTATTTTATATGAGGAAAATGCCGTTAATACAATCGCAGAAATCGAACTTTGTTTTGGAACAACAAAATAATCTTCTGGGATATTTCATATATTTAATTAAAGTGGCTAGATTACTGCACTAATGCAGAGATTTGGTAAAGAAAATATGAGTAATATTTTTACAAAATATTACTAGCTAATAATATATCTTCATTAGATCGAAAAAGGCTTCCTAATAGAATGTAATATGTATATCGGTAAGTATGATGAGTTATTCACTTACATTTGATCAAATAAAGAGGGCAATAATCGCAACACGAGATTGTTATTCTTCGATGAATAAATTGAGAGAATATGAGTATGCCGAGATTGGAGAACCGAAAGTATCACATGTAATATAAGGTTGCCTGACTCAAGAGTAAAATGTTTAAGAGACGTACCCTCGCTTATATTATACCACCGGCATTTGTATAGGCGAGAACTCCAAATATTCTCACTAGAGGACAGGAAAAAGGCGCATGCTTCCACAACTCAACTAAAAGCACAATTTTAACTGCTCTGCAAACTGACCGAGCAAACTGACATCTCAACATTGTGTTAAATGTGATGATTTTAATCAAAGTCACAAAACATTGTTGCAGAAACTTATAAAACAGGGCTATTCCACCAAGCGCCTCCACTCAAAGTTTCTCAAATTTGGCGATACATATCGCATGCTGATAGCGAAATACGAACGTAGCGTGCAAGATCTATGGCGCTACGTTTCGTAACTTGTGTCTAATTCCGCTTAACCCGGGGCTAGGGGCCGTATGAACCTATGTACTTCAAGATCCT